>JAGKTI010011644.1:0-18458 GCA_018397915.1 Birgus latro | reverse complement strand
AGTAATGTAGGGTTGGGTAGAGTAGGGGAGGGGAGGGATGGGGAGGGGAGGGGGGGAAGGGAGGGTAACTGGGGTTGGGTAGAGTAGGGTAGGATAGGGAAGGGTAAGGTAGGGTTCGGTAGAGTAGGGTAGGGTAGGCTAGGGTAGAGTAGGGTAAGGTAGGGTTGGGTAGAGTAGGGGAAGGTAGGGTAGGGTCATAAATATAAATATGAGTAGATGCCGCATCGCCCACTCTTCAGTACAGCGGTGATGCGTCTGTGCAGCAGCCATCTTGGCCGGTCAAGCATGTAATAGTGGGGCTTGTTTTAGAGTGAATTCAGACTATGAAAATGAGTGTTGTTGTGGTGGAGATGATGATGGTGGTTATTTTTGTGGTGGTGATGATGGTTGTTATTGTTGTGGTAGTGGTGATGGTGGTTATTGTTGTGGTGGTGGTTATTGTTTTTGTGGTGGTGGTTAATGTTGTTGTTGTTGTGGTGGTGGTGGTGGTTATTATAGTGGTTGATAGTGGTTGTGGTCATTGTTTATGTGGTGGTTATGATGGTTTATGTTGTTGTGGTGTTCGAGGTGGTTATTGTGTTGATGGTGATGGTTGTTGGTTGTTGTGTTGGTGGTGGTTGTTGTTGTGGTGGTGGTGGTTGTCATTGTGATGGTGGTGGTTGTTGTGATGGTTATAATGGTGGCTGTTATGGTGGATGTTGTCGTGGTTTTTGTTGTTGCTGTGGTGGTGGTGGTTGTTATGGTGGTTACGTAGATGTTAGACAGGCATTAGTATATAACTCATAACACAGTGAACAGGATGTAGTGTCTGATTTCAGATGAAATCTGTACACAGTCTGTTGTCCCAGACTATCAAGAATCCTAACATATGATGTTTCTCAAAATATCCTCGTAGTCCAAACAACCAAGAAACTCATGCTGTATTCAAACACGTGGAAGCCCACAGGAGATCGATTAGACACTACTACCTTACCTAAACATCCTTTCCCGCTTGTATATAATGGAAGGGAAAAGCCCTTCCGAGGGGGTTTGGTCTGGTCTATCCACCCTGAGGATGTGGCCTTGATCCACCCGACCTGAGGTCGAGACCGACTATTCTCCCTCCTCCCGGATCGGGGCTTTTTCCTCGCCGTCGACCGTGACTGGACCATCCCTCATGGCTTTCCGTCTGCTGCTGGGGAGCTGGGCGAGTCCTTAGCCCTACACCATCCAGGGCAAGGGGGTTGAGGGCAGCGTCGGGGCGGGTTCATCGATCTGCAGCGCCTCCTCGATCGGCGCCACGTCGTCCATCCTGTTGCCCGTCCCGCCCTGTCCTCCTCTTCGACCTGTGCTGCCGGCCACACCATCTACCGCCAGCCCTCGTCTTCTTCCCTGCTTTTGCTGCTTTCCTCGTCATTCTGTCTGCCTGCTGGTGCCCCGTTTTTCTTAAATTTCTGCAGCGCGCTTTTGCGCGCCCCCTGACGGGCTCTTTGTTTGCCCGTGTCCCCACCTGTTGGGGCAAATATTCACACACCTTCACAGGAGAGAAGGGGATAGAGGATGCCCGCGAGCACACTTAAGGCAGAGTAAGGAGAAAGGGGAGACTGGCCATCAAGCTAAGATCGTTTGTAAATCACTATCAAGATAACTGTACAATAAAAATCAGTAACTCAAGAATGCTGTATCTCACCTTCGTTGACAATACTTCTCACAACTTTATTCTGGTTGTATTAAATAATCCATAATTGACTTCCGAACAATTATTAAATAATCCATCACTGACTTCAAAAGAAGTACCTCCAACCACGCTACCGAGATTGGTGTGCAGCGATAACTACGAACCCACTACGACCACTTAGCAGTGGTAAACAAAGCCGATTAAAGTTAAAACCAAATCAATCAAACATACATAACATCTCGGTTCTAACCACCTCAACTCCACGATTTACAAGAAACAATAGCTTATGTCTATCAACAACTCTACAAGCCTACAAGTTAATCACAACGACTAAGGAAAATCAAGTACTACAAAATGAGAAGCAAACGAAGAGGTGAGAAAATACGAACAACAACAAAGAAGAGTGACGAGCATGATGAGCTAAGACACTGCTGACCTCCACCACCCTCCACTACGATCCACACCTTCTCCACCACAACCCCCACCACCATCTCCACCACAAATACTATAGCAAAGCAAGGGCCCACACACTGCAAGATCATCATAACATGTTAGTCAGCCCAAGTGCTTGAAAACAACGGCCTGCCGCACCTGCCTGTTTGCCAGCCTGTCTGCTTACTCCAGGGACGACATCGAGTGCTGACGCATCATAACAAGGACCCACCTCAACAGGAAGTGTGAGACGTCTAGAACGAGTGTCTGCATACCTCAGTGATAACAACGATGCTGATGTGCTGACCTTCAACAACAACACGTCTTTCGTCATACCACGGCTGTATCTCCACAACTGTTCTAGTGAGTTAATTTATTCTAACCAAGGTTTTATTAGTTAACAATTCACCAATTACATAACTATCCATAAAATACTAACAATAAATTAATGTCCCAAGCAATTATCTATTCATCATCATAAAAATCACAAACTAAACAGTGAGAGACAATTACACAATTTACACTGACATATGTGAGATGGGTAATATATGAATAAGTAAGTGGTCCCATTATGCTGAGTAGAGTTCCATTATTAGTGCCCGAAGGATCAACAGTAACAGTGACAAATACCCTTACACAAACACCAGAAGATGATCAACATAATATAAATATCGAAACACCATCAAATACAGAGGAACAAGCAGAAAACCAAACTCAGGAAACAAAACATAAGCTAGATAAAGAACAACAGACTCAATATACACCGAAGTAAATGATGACACTTGGTCAGAATTTTCGAATGTAAATAGGGAACATTATAAAAATCTTCCTCAAGTCTACCATAACATAGACCATAGAGTATTAAGGTCAGGAAAAACATATAAATTGCCAGTAAATGACGATTGGAAAACAAAAATTGTAAAGATGGATAACATAAATGCAGTAAGCACTAGTGCAATGCCTTCTCCACAAAATTCCAGTAATAATCCCTTCCAGTGTTCATTTGTCATGAAGATAGTGAACTACCAAAATTCTTTGGTACAGAAAAAGACAAAATAGATGTGAACACCCTCAATGAACAGTGTCAGCAGTATTTCATTAGGCAACACATTAAGGACGAAAAAGGGAAAATAGCTGTTTTTTCAGCTACAATAAACCAAGAACGATGCCCAGCGGGCATTTTATTAAAGGCTGACAAATTGATAAGAGCTACAAAATTTGAGGAATTTACGACAGAATTGCTCAGGAAATGCTCGGGAGGCAAGAATTTTCTTGGTGGTAAAACCCCAGAATTACACAAAATTGTAGACCTCCTTAGGCGAACACACTCAGACTCAGATCTAGAAGAAATAACAGCAGATATTGCTACTATTAAGAAAACCTTGTTAGCTAGCCTAGAAAAGTCAAACTGCATCACATAGGAAGGTGAGATGACACCAGTGCATGTCATAGACATCACTGGCTATATATCAGCCCTATGTCAGTTTTCTGACAGGGTGCTGAAGATAGCTAAAACCATCCCATATAATCCGTGGATGTGTTTACTTGATTTCATTTATGAAGTGGAATTAAACTGCAGTAAAGCTTGTGTCATTGACAAATCACAGCCCACCAGACCAGGAATCAAACTATCAGAAATAGTAGCTGGGATAAATAGGTCAGGTCCTGCCAAGGACCACAGACAATCATGTCCAGTTCAGAAAAAGATACACAGTCAGGTTAACTCAAGAACTCGTTCCCACACACCCGGCAACAAGGTGGTACAAAAGTTTGACAGGAGTCCCAGTAGACATCGATCAACACAAAGACACAAATTGAAGAGCACCTCGTGGGTTCAGTTCAAGTAACACACTCTGTTACTATTGCTCAAAACCAGGGCACACAAAATCTGAATGTTATATCAGAACAAAGGAGGATAGGCAAAAAGCAAAAGGGTTCGAAGCATATTGCAGACATTATAGGTGTATAGGTCACTGGACCTCAGACTGTAAAAAAGTAGAAAAATTGCTATCCGTCTATAGGTCGGGGGAAGGTCGTACCAGCACAAAAGACGTCGAGACATAAAACGCCCAAAAAACAAATAGTCAACATAGGAAGTCTTTGGAAATGAAAGCATTTTGGTCTCAGCTGTATGTGAGCAGGAAAAAATTTCATTATTTTTGGATTCAGGCTCACCAGTCAACTTAATAATGCAAGATGAGTTAGAAAGAATTTTTAGAAAGAGAAGAAAAGTGACATTTCTGGAAAACTCAGACTTATATTTATACACAGTGGATGGTAAAGAAATACCAGCTATTGGTATGACTGAGGTAAACATGAAGTTCACAGAGACCACAAAATCATTCACTACCACCTTTTATGTAGTAGAAAAATTATCAATCAGAGGAAGTGGTTTAGTTGGATTAAACACGATGTGGAAAGAAAATATAATATTGATGCCGCATTTTAATGGAATTCATTATGACAGCGAATTCATTGAAGAAAATTCATCTCCTGATAATACAACCAGCAGTTATACAAAAACTAGCGTCACAAGAACGATTACACACAAAACCAAAATAGATGAGTTCGGCATACAACGACTCAAAGAAAATGGGCACGAGGACCAGCTCACACAACCACAACCCAATCGTGACTCGCTCACACAACCACAACCCAATTGTGACTCACTCATTTACCCAGCAAGCATTAATTATGATGTAAACCTACCACCAAAATCATTCATGCAAATCACGATCAAAAGTAAGCTCACAAACTGTAATGCCGTTGCATTAGAAGAGACGGTTAGAATAAATGGCATTTTAATTGAGAGTGCTCTGTGCTGGATGAATGAAAATGGTGAAACTAATGTCATTTTAGCTAACACCATGAATGGAGATGTGAAGATTAAGAAAGGAACCTGTATTTGTAGGTTAGAGATTTGCCAAGCCCCTATACGCGAAGTGACAGTAGAGGGAACGTCCAGTAGAGTAAACTCGACAGACAGAGAGTGCATAAAGGGGTATTTGGTTTGCTCAGATAATTCTGGTATGACAAACGATTTACTAGACGTCCTGGAAAAAACATCGACAGGCAGTTGCATTACCTGGTGAAAACTTAGGTTGTACAGATCTAATCCAACACCATATTAACGAAAAACAAGAGACAAAACCGATTTACGTACCGGCATACAGAATTGCTCACTCGCAACGTGCACTAGCAAAGCAATATGTTGATGAAATGTTAAGTTTGGACGTCAGTGAACCTTCAGTATCCCCATGGAATGCACAACTCTTCTTTGTACCTAAACAAAATGGTGAGATGAGGGCAGTTGTTGATTATCACAAACTTGATCAGGTAACCATTCCCGACCGTTTTCCCATGCCATTGTTAAGTGACGTCCTGCACAACATTGGACCAGAAAATATGGTCTTTTCTACAAACGATTTATTAAGTGGCTTCTTCCAGATAGGATCATATGCAGAATCCTGCAAGTACAGTGCTTTCTCTACTGACAGTGGGCATTACCAATATAAGAGAATGCCGATGGGATTGATGACGACTCCTGGCACATTCCAGCGATTGATGAACAGAGTATTGGCTGGAAAATTAGGCGACAGTATATTTGTCTACCTGGACCATATCATAATTGCAACAGCCACACTAGCAGAACATCTACAGAAGTTAGACCAGCTACTACACAAGTTAGCCAGTGCAGGTTTAAAAATTAAGCTGTCTAAATGTAAATTTTGCTATAAGGAAATAAAATACTTAGGCCACAGACTAGATGCAAAGGGGATCCACACCTCTCAGGACAAAATAAAAGCGGTAAGGGATTTCCCAGAACCCACAAATGTGGATGAAGTAAGACAATTTTCAGGGCTCGCCGGATATTATAGGGCGTTTATACAACACTTCTCTCACATAGCCCAACCCTTATTTCTCCTGCTGAAAAAAAAACAAGCGGTATTTCAGTGGGGAGAACCAAAAATATGCATTTAATGAATTAAAAGATAAACTTCCATGTGCACCTAGCTTTGCTTATCCTAAACTCACAAAGCCATTCATAATTTGCACAGATGCTTCTCTCAAAGGTTTAGGTGCTGTATTGATGCAAGAGGATAAACGAGGAAAATACCAACCCATTGCTTTTTCCAGTAGACAAATAAAAGGAGCAGAGAAAAATTACTGTGTAACAGACTTAGAAGCCCTAGCGGTAATTTTGCCCTACAGAAATTCCGTGACCTCGTGTACGGATATGAAATTCACCTATACACAGACCACAAGCCTCTTGTGGGTATGTTCCAAGAAAAACTCCTCTCTGGGAGGAGAGCACGGTGGAAATGTAAAATCCAAAATTTCAATGTATATATTCACTACATAAAAGGTAAAGTGAGCATAGCAGCAGATGCCTTATCACGAAACTCATTAGCCAACATCGCTACAATTAGTCCCCAACAAGGATGAAACAATCCCCACAATTCAAGAAGTCTCACAAGCACAAAGACAGGACCCAGTATGGTCCAAAGTAATATATCATCTTGAGTCAGGTGATGCTGTGCCTTTACCCAAGTTACAGGTACCACTTGAACAATTCACAGTGGTAAACAATGCCTTATAGAGGATAAATCCAGGACAACAAAACCATAGAAAAAATATTAGGCAATTAGTTACTCCTAGTACAATGATACCACACATTTTAAGGACAGTACATGATAGTCCACATGCATGGCATCCTGGCAAGGACAGGACAGTCAGACAGGCCCGGATGTCATATTACTGGCCAACGCAAAGACATACTTACATAGACAAATGTGAGTCATGTGCAAAACATAAAGGTCACACGATATCACCTGTACCATTAGGTAAATACCCAGTCCCTGACCTACCATGGGACATTGTCACGGTTGATTTACTTAAATTACCCTTAACTACCAATCACAATCAGTATCTATTTGTTGCTACTGATCGTTTATCACGATATGTGATCTTGGTTCCAATTAAGGATAAAACAGAAGAAAGAGTCGCACAAGTAGGTTCACCACACCACAGGTGCTAATAAGCGACAATAGTGGTGAATTTAACTCTGAAATTTTGCAAGAAATATGTAAACAATACAATATTAAGAAGGTTAATATCTTGGCCTACCATCCAGCTTCCAATGGATTGGTGGAAAGGCAGAATAAGAAAATATTAGATGTACTACTGCACATCCTCAATGACAATTATGCAGACTGGGATGACTGGATCCCAAGAGCTGAAGCATCACTCAATTGTGCAATTAATAAATCCATAGGAGATACACCTCATTTCATCATTTACGGGTCTGACAAACGTCTCACTTACGAAACGTTAGAAGGCAGGCAAATTCTTGTATATAATTATGATGATAATCCTAAACTTCGCTTACGTGAATTTCAAGAAATACACACAAGGGTAAAGAAACAGTTAATGATGTCTAAGGAAGAAATGACAAAATCATTTAATAAGTAGGCAAAAGAATCAAACATCAGCATAGGTGCTATTGTCTATGGCCTCATTCACACTAGAGACAACAAACTGTCACCAAAATTTGAAGGTCCATATAGAGTGATTAAGAGAAGAGCTAATAAGGCAGTGATTAAGTCACTATCGAGTGACGAAGAAAAAGAAACACATATTGATCACTTAAAAAAGGTCTCAAGAAACTTAACTTGCAACTATAAAGCATCGGACACGATCGAAAATCCTAGTACACACTGTGAAAATAAGCCTGAAGCAATAAACACATATCAAAATAAATTGCGGTCGGATACCAAACAGACAAACATAGGTGCAACCAATACAGCTCTCACCGTAACAAGGCATTTACATGACTAAGGAATCGATTTAGACTCCTTTTACAGATAAGAACGGATATCTAATACAGTTGTTCTTTCGGTAGGTAAAGATGAGGCGAATAATGCCATGGATCATGTTCCTGTTGATATCAAGAGGATCACCTCACTTGCATCCTCAACACATAGTAAGGCAGGGGTCCCTGATCGCCCCAACAACCTCAACGGCAATAGTACAGGACATTAAGTACTGAAATTAGTCTGGACATACTGCAAGATATACCAATGATGTTACAGAAAATATCAGGACCACTCAGAACTCTGGAAGTGGTATTAAGACGCCCTTCTTCATATTATCACCCCACACAGGAAGTAGCTGAATTAATTAAATTAACTGACTGGAAGCTAGAACAGGCTAAGCACGTAATAATCACCAAGATCCAGGACATCCCATGAGCTGGGAGTAACACACTTAGGACAGGAAAGAACATCACAAATACATGTAACAGACGCGGTTTGTTCGACTTAGGTGGAGCAATTTTAGGGAACATTTTTGGACTAGCTACAGAAAATGATCTAGAGGATATAAATAACAAATTTAACAAAATAGCACAAGTTCTCTCATACCAAAATAAGTTGGCTGACACCTAAATGCTGACGATTGTAAAGGACCTAAGGAAGGCAGAAGCATCAACTCTAGGAATTGTGGAGAAAGTAAATGCACTAGAAGGTAACAATACACTATTCCAACACTTTCCAGCATGGGACATAATGACTTAATAATACAACAGTTAGACAACACCAGGGCTCAGTATCAGTCTTTCATGAAAGGAATTGCTTATGCAGGTAATGGAAGGATAACTATTAATTTACTGCCCATTCACAACCTCAGGCAAATCATTAATCAAGACTTACCTAAGCATGGTTTGAATCCTTTGTTTGAGGAAAGAAATCTGATGTTATATTATCCATACTTGGAAGCAACACTGACAACAACATCAATAGTAGTCCATGTACTGTTCGTAACAGATGACTTTTTCACAGTCTATCAAATATACCCTTTTCCTTCTAAGAAAGATGACTCATTAGTCACCATCAACATCAAAACAGAAGTCATCATGGTTTCCGAGAAACAGGACGCCGTAGCTTTCATTAGTGACACAGCAATGGAACACAAATGTCGCACATCATTACATGCATTTCACCTTTGTCCTGTGTAGTTCTTCACGTTCCAGCCAGCTGAGACAGTTCCTTGTGAAATAGCTATCATAAAAAATTATGACATCCCTCTTCATTGGAACTTCACATTTGCACCAGATAACCTCATTCATCATCAACGCATTGGACATTCACAGTTCTTCTACTTCACTCAAAATACATCAGCTTTTGTGACCTGCCCAGATACATCTCCAGCCCATATATCAGCATCTGGTTTACAAATCTCACCAGATTACTGTGCAGTCCTGGCACTACATTATCCACCTTGCCCACTAAAAACCATTATGTCATTCTCAACCACACACACAAGTACTTCCAGCCATTACCTAGGATGAACTTAAATGCAAGCTCACACATTAAATTGACTTCACCCAAGTATGAAACCCTGGAACTAATAAATCAGACAATACAACCTTGGGAAGAATACAGTAGGATTATGTTTAACCCATATTATGTATACAGCCCAGATCCAGTCATCTTTGTGATTTTTTCCATCATATTTGTTGTATTACTTTTGGCCATGCACAGAATGGAAGTGAGAATTGCTAACCTTGAATCAGTGTTTAAGAACTGTTCTGTACAAGTGAGACAAACTGTGTAAATAGTGTATATGCTGTACATATATGTTTTATATAAAATAACGAAATATTGGTTACACATAATACAGGCTTACTTTAATTATACTATTATATCTCATTTATATATGAATATATACAGCAGGTCCTTCTCATATATATTGTATAACTGACTACAGTAGACTTGCCATTGTATTATTTTTAATATTAGTATTATGCAGTATATGTACAATTCTATAACTGCAATGACTACATTATCCCAATTATGTAACTTTTACAATATTATGTACTTCACTTAATTAACTTACAAGTTGATTGCAATATGTGTTAATATATTAAGGACAATATTTCCTGTCGTTGGTACGACAGTGGGCATGACCAAGCAATATGTAGATATTATATAGGCATTAGTATATACCGTATCTCATAACACAATGTACAGGATGTAGTGTCTGATTTCACATGATATCTGTACACAGTCTGTTGTCCCAGACTATCAAGAATCCTAACATATGATGTTTCTCAAAATATCCTCGTAGTCCAAACAGCCAAGAAACTCATGTTGTATTCAGACACATGGAAGCCGACAGGAGATAGATTAGACACTACTACCTTACTTAAACATCCTTTCCCACCTGTATATATTGGCAGAGAGAAGCCCTTCACAGGAGAGAAGAGGATAGAGAATGCCCGAGAGCACAATTAGGGCAGAGTAAGGAGAAAGAGGAGACTGGCCCTCATGCTAAGATCGTTTGTAAATCGCTATCAAGATAACTGTACAATAAAAATCAGTAACCCAAGAGTGCTGTAACTCACCTTCGTTGATAATACGTCTCACGACTTTATTCCTATCAGCATGCCTGGGTGTTATTGTGGAGGTTGTTGTGGTGGTGGTTATTGTGATGGTGGTTGTGGTGGTGGTTGTTGTGGTGGTAGTTGTTGTGGTGGTGGTTGTGGTGGTGGTTGTGGTGGTGGGTGTTATGGTGGTGGTTGTTGTGGTGGTGGTTGTTGTGATGGTGGTTGTGGTGGTGGTTGTTGTGGTGGTGGTTGTTGTTGTTGTAGTGGTGGTGGTGGTGGTGGTGGTTGTGGTGGTGGTACTGGTTGTTGTGGTGGCAGTGGTAGTTGTTTTGTGGTGGCTGTGGTTTTGTGGAGGTAGTTGTTAATGTGCTGGTTGTTGTTATTGTGGTGGCTGTTGTGCTGGTAATGGTTGTGGTTCCTGGTTCATCTGAAACGTGAACTCGGTGGACTGCAGGCTTAAATTTTCCTTATGCAACCCACCATCCTCCTTTCGCAGGATAGAGAAGCAGCTGAGGGACTTCTGTATAACCAGTCAGTTGAGCTGCTCGTGCTATCACCATAGCATATAGACATATTGCAACACTCTCTACACCCAAAAACAGCACAGTGCTGCTGCGTTTCTAGGTAAATAGCGGTCACCTATACTCATTGTCAGGAACATGACTAAAATGAGCCCCGACGATGACATCCCCACCCACCATGACGGGGAGGTAACAACCACCCTACCTGGGGACACTGGGCAGATGACTCAGCCTTCCAGGCCACAACGGCCCACCTCCTCCAATATGCCCCTCCTCCCCGCAACCGGACAAACCCCGAGTTAGCAGTCCGGGGACATTACTCTCTGGCTGTAACAAGCATCACCAGACTCGGGGTGGCAGTTGCTCCAGAGCAGTCCCACGCAGAGGCCCAGTAACATCCACCGGATTTACTGGAAAGGGAGCGACCGCCAGTTCTTCCTCGTCTGCCACCCACCTTCAGGAGCGGAGGCTTGATTATGCCCATCAGACTAGCCAGTGTGAGAACGTCCGTCGGATCCCTCCTGCCCGTCCTGAGGCAGGGAGTAGAGCCTTGGCAGCTTCAGTTGGATCTGCCATAGCAGAGGCACCCACAAGGTTCTCCACGTCTGCACCAAACCCCCGCAGGAGTGTTATAGTGTCCATTGGACCTACCCAGTCATGAGCATCCACAGGATCTCTCCCTCCTGTCGCCCCTGGGATGAGAGGCTCCCCGGTAACATCAGCCGGACTTGCCGGGCAGAAGGAGCATCCGCCAGAACTTCTTCCTAATCCCTGCCATCCGGGTGCCAAGGCAACGTCTGCAGGACTTGCCAGGCCCAAGGAGCATTCGCTGGATCTCCTTCTTTGTCTCCAGCGTGAAGTTGCGGTGGCGCCCAGCGGGCCTGCCAAACAGACAGAGCAACCGCTGGATCTCCCTCCTCCACGAAGATGGAGGCTCCTGTAGTGGAGCAAAGCTCTGGCTCAGCCCAACCCTCCTGTAGCTGAGTGAGACGCCCTTCTGCCTCCCTCCACTCCACCTGGGGTGGAGATTTCTCCCCTACAGATACGTCCTGGCAGAGTGTGTTGGGCGGGCCTGTCATGGGGATCCAATTGGTCCAGCCGTTCCCACCCCAGTCGCAGATGCTGTTGGACCCATAGGGGCATCATGGCCAGAGGCGACTCCTAACGTCCTCCTCTCCTCGATGAGACCACAGCCCCAGTCACCAAGGGGTGCGCCACCCTCCCCATGCCCCCCTTGGGCCCCAAGGTGCCCTCCACAACCAAACGATGTCCCAAGCCAGACAAAGGGCTGCCCGTCTCCTGGCCATATTCGGCCCCAGACCTGAAGGCCTGGCTACTCCCAAGGCCCAGAGGGCCCAAGGTGAGCCTCCCACTACGCCCACTGGGCATCCTCAATGTGAGGCGGCTCCGCTGTCTCCAGCCGGCCTCCCTCCTACACCGGGCAGCCACCTGAACCTCCCAAGAGCGTGAGTGTCACCTTTCCCCCAACGACCCACCAGAACTGTGATGACCAATGTCCCCCTGTCCCCCACCTGTCCCAGTTCGTGAAGTGTAACAACCTGTGACTTAATGAGTGAGTCTAAGTGAACTCTCGTCAGCATAAAGGTTCAGTGCTCCCATAGTGTTACGAGGGAAATCCACCCCAGGACTACCCTTTGGCCGGAAAAAGACTCAACTGTACTCATAGCACCAATCATGACACTCAGTGAGCCACAGACTTATAATTCCCAGTGTGCCACTCTGCTATATCGTGTGTTGCCTTAATAGTATTGTAAGGGATTCTGTAAGTGCTGCATGAAATATTCTATATTGTATTGTGTCAGTCACTTTGGGTAATATATGTGCAATACTGGTTTGCCTGTGATCTTGCCATGTTTCTTTGGTATATGTTCTAGCCCAGTCTTGAAATAAAGAACCCCAGAGCATGTGCCTCTGTCTTATGGTGTGAGAAGTCGTGCCACAGAGCACAGAAGAAAATTTGAGGTTTGAGCCTGTGTATTACTGAGTGAGAAGTCATGCCATAAAACACACACTGGTGGCAAGTGGTGATTCTCGACACGGTTTTTAAAATAGAATGCCAAGGAACAATCAGGGAAAGTGTCAGGATGGCCATCAAAACGCACATACCCATACAAAGATTTGACCCCAACCAGTACGATATCGACACATACATGTGTATGAACTAACCCTTACTAAACATAGGCTTTGAACACTACAAGGAAAAAATAGCAGTAACTTTACTTCATCTGGGCAAATTAGTCTCACACATCACTACAAAAATTGCCCCTGAATTAACATGGGCTCAATTTAGGGGCATAGTCACCCTAGCTGCTGCCCCATCACTTTGAAAGATCGTCGCTCTGCGCAACTAGACGCCCTTACGTACGACAGCAACCTAGATGACACACTCATCCAGGCCAGGTGACTCATCACCTCCACTTACCTGAGGGCAGACACAGCCACCCAGAACATACACACATTCAACACCCTCATCAGGATCCTCTCCAGCAACGTCAAAGAATATTTTAGCATCCGTGACCCCTTGGGAGATCTTGACAAAGATATCCAACTGGTTCGCTGCCACCTCACCACCCGCCCCAACCCCCAACACATCAGAGCAGTCAGTCGAGTCCTGATGAACAAACCGCCCCATCAAATGGCCCAGCCAAACCCCAGCCGCACCATGCAGCCGACATCACCTCCCATCCCAAAGGCCCTACCCAACAAATGGCTCACGACCACAAGAGACCAACAAACTAATATCCATCAACCCATGGGAATTCTTGGCATGCAACAATAGGTGCCCCATTCATGACATACGTGAGCAACTAAAAGCGACTCGACACATGAAAACAACCAAGGGCGGCGCAAAGTCTCATCCATAGATGATGAGCCCCAGGACGAATACACCCCCACATAGGACTACTCCGACTCCGGGGAACCAGAACCGGGCGAGGTGCTCACCCCGGCCCACATGGATTTTTAGGTCCGTCACCGCACCTCCCCACAGTGACGGGGGCCACATCACAGAAATACCGTCCCTTGGTCTATTACAAAATGACCCTGAACGGGGTACAAGCGAGGAGGCTTCTGGTTCATACGGGACTGGCCAGATCATTTTGTTTTTTTTTTGTTTTTTTATGTGTCTGACTCTGGGCATAGGCTTCATAGCCTGGTATCAAGGTCCAGCAGCCCTCCTACATACCATATACCTCTACACATCATGCCTATACCATCACTTCTACTCTCGTCATGCCTCAACTTTCGGCCCCCTACTCCCCACCAATACCCACCTAGTAGACGCATGGGACGGGCCCCTGCCCATCTGAGGGGAGACGCAGGCGCTTAGGGCCGAAACCCACCAAAATGTCTCCACCAACCAGAAATTCATGGTGTTCAATTCCAACTGCATGGCATACGATGGTTATTTGGGCTTGGACCTCCTCCAGAAACTCCGCACCACCATAGACTGCTATAAACGCAGTCTCCACTTCAAGAAACAACCAAGCCCAACCACCCAACCACCATGCAAATGCCCCACTCGACTCACCACAACCACCCCCACCCCAGCCCACAACCCCTGAGTCCCCAACCCCCCTCCAAACCACCACCCACCACCTTCCCTGCCACCATAGCCTCCACCCTCACCTTTCGTCCCCGACACTAAACATGGCTCCTTCTTCATCGTCCCGCTGGAAACTCCATTCTATTTTCCTCAGCCCCTCTAGCCTGAGAATCCACTGCCTGTCTCATGTCCACCACATTTCTACCCCCCACATCACTGCAGTACGAGTGGCCATCTCCAACACCCCCCTCACCCTTCCAAAAGGCCTCATTGTAGGGAACATGGAAGAAGCAGAACCATGCCATGACTCCCCCTCCAACCACCACAACCATCCTGCCCCCAATCTCACACCACCTCAACTAACATCAACCCAGCTCTCTCCAGCAACTGCTCCTGGACTTTGAATTCTCCATGGGACCCACAAACATTGGCCATACAACATACCTGTCCAATGAGATACATATCACAAGAATGCCCATATGCCAACCATCCAGAAGAAAAAACCCAAACCAAAGGGCAGAAGAAGACCGGACGGTCCAGGACATGCTCAATGCCAATGTAGTCTCTCCATGCACTAGCCCATGGTCATCCCCTGTCGTTCTGGTAAAAAAAAAAAAAAAAGAAAGGCACCACACGCTTCTGCATCGATTATAGGTGGTTAAATGATGTTAAAGACGCCACACCTCTACACCGTATAGATGACTCCCTCGATTCCCTATATTGGGCATCATGGTTCTCCACCCTCGACCTCCAGCTGGGATATTGGCAAGTGCCCATCCACCCCAAAGACAAGGGCAAGACCACATTCTGCACAAGCAATGGCAAGCACTATGAATTGAACATGCTGCCTTTTGGCCTCTGCAACGCCCGAGCAATCTTTCTCCCGCCTCATTGAATCTGTACTTAGTGAACTCACCTGGGAGATATGCCTGACATACTTAGATGACATCATCGTATTCAGTCAAACCTATGCCAACCACCTAAACCGCATAAAAAAGGTCTTCCTAGGAATACAACGAGCAGGACTCAAACTCAAACCTACCAAATACTTCCTCGCCCAATGCTCCATCTCCTTTCTCGGGCACACCATCTCGGAGCAGGGCATCGCACTACATCCAGAAAAATTATGGGCCATCACAGATCTCCCCATCCCCTGCGATGTGCATGAAATCTGAGCATTCATTGGCCTCACCTCCTACTACAGGCATTTCATCAAGGGTTTCGGCAATATTGCCAAGCCTCTTCACGACCTAACAAAAAAGGGTGAACCACTTCCATGGACACCGGAACTACTAGATGCCTTTGAAACCCTGAAGAACAAATGAGTCACCGCTCCCATCATCGCATTTCCAAATTATTCCCTGCCCTTCCGTCTCTACACAGATGTCTCTCTCGTGGCAATTGGGGCCGTCCTTGTGCAAGTGCAAGACAGATGAGAGCACATCATCGCCTGAGCCAGTCAGACCCTCAACCAAGCTAAAAAAAAACCTACACAGCCGCAAAAAGAAAATGTCTCGGTATCATCTGGGTACTAGAACACTTCTGGGCCTACTTCTCCGGGACCCACATGGCCATCATCACGGATCATCAATCACTCAAGTGGCCACGCCAGTCAGAAACAAACAAGCTCAAATCATCAGATGGAGAGAGACGTTAGAAGAGTTTAACTTTGACATAGCCCTCCAACCAGGCAAACTCCACACTAAAGCGGATGCACTCTCCAGGCTGCCCATCAACGCCATTAACTACACCCTGACACTCCTACAATAGTGGCTAGACAAAACCAATCCGAGTTAGATTCCCCACCACACCTTCAACGACAGGGAGATCACCTGTACACACCCTCCGGACACATCAGCCTAGATCCGCACACTGCCCACAGTGCCATGACACACCTGCACTCCGACAACGGGATCCACCTGGGGATAAAGAAACTCACACAAGTATTCGGTGACACCTACTGGACACCTAACCCCTGCCAGCTCGTGAAACAAGTAGCGCAAACCTGCCTGGCGTGCACCCTAGGAAAAGACCACCAAGACGTTAGGTCCCTCAGGACACATTCAGGCCAGCAAACCATGGCAGCTCCTCTCTGTCGATGTTATTGGCCCACTCCCACACAAATCGGGCTACATATACATCATCACCTTTGTCGACACATATTCTAAATTCCTCATCGCCTGCCCTGCAAAAGAGCACCACGCACTCGTGGTGGCGGACACACTACTACTCCACGTGTTCCCATATTTCAGCATCCCCCAAGCTCTCCATTCCGACAATGCACCAGAATTCACTAGCAAAATATGGACACAACTGGCCCAAACATTCGGATATGCCATTTCTCATTCCTCTCCCTACTGGCCACATGGAAACAGCATCTGTGAGAGGAGCCACTGTACCCTAATGAACCAAATCCGCACAAGCATACAGCAAACACAGAACGAGGATTGGCCATCCCATGTAAAAATCATACAATGGGAGATGAACACATGCCTGCGAGAGGACAGCATTACCCCACACGAGAGAATATTCAGCGAAACCCCACTCCTCCTGCCGCTCCGAAACCACCTTCAGCCCCCTGCCACACCACCAACATCCGATCCTTTACACCACCTCAAGCGCAGGCTCCAGCACCTACAAAACACCCAAGATCTGCAACCCGACATAACACATACAAACCCTTAAAAACCCGGCGATGTCATCATGGAGGCAAAACTCTCCACTCCAAACAAATTATCACCAAGATTCGGAGGACCATTCACCATCATAAAAGTCCCAAACCCCTACCAAGTCACGATACAGTGTCATAACACCACCCTCACCTACTGATACCACCACGAACGCCCCTTCTGACGAACTCCCACCCCCCCACCGCCACCCCTCGCCACCCCCGACCTCCACGTCACCTCACCACCCTGCTACAGCCAGGATGATGACTCATTCTCCTACTACATCATCTCTTCCGCCTCCTCCCCCCCTAGTCCCCCCAATATAACCCCAACCCACAACCTGCCACCCGCACCTGACGCCGCCTCCAGGCCAACCACCACACCACCCAGCAACCACAACAATGCCCACCACCCCACCAGCACATCCACATTCTCCAAAATCACCACTCCACAGCACCACCACTGTTCCAGCACCAATGACCTCGACCCCCAACACCACACCACCCCCGCCGCCATCTAGCCCAAGTAGCCCACTCACCGCATCGCCCATCCCACCTGGCACAATGCCTCCACGCCCATCACCATCTACCTCACCAACAACACCCGCGCACTACATACCACCCTCGGCCAACACCACCTATTCATCCATGCACACCCACACCCCACCAAGACAAACCGTCCACACCAAGCCTCATTCCTCACCCGCCTCCTCACCTCCGACACCAGTCCTAGCCACCACTAGGACTGGCTCAGGGCGCCTGTCATGACCACAGGCCAGATTCATCCACACCCATCACCACCAACCACACCACCCGCCCATGCCCACCACACACCACACACACCAAACACCAACCCTCTCACCCTACACCACGTGGCTCGGAATATTCCGCGAGCCAAGCCCACTTATCCGATTAACACAGTGCTCCCTCATAAAAGCGGGCCTACAACACGCATCTCCAGTCTCCTACCAGCCACTGCGGAGTGCACACCTCTCTTCCCACCACAGGAGATGAAGATCCGCTACGTATTCTAGACTCCTGCCGGAGGGTGGAAACACTGCATAAAGAGAACAACTCAGCTACTCCACCTCCTCCAAGCGACTAGCCAGCACATCACACTAGACATCATCTACAATCACCAGCAAGAGCCCCACCAACCCACACTACACTGGAAACGACTCCTACACAACCTTACCACCATCCACCAAACAGCCAAATCCAGCACCTAC
>JAGKTI010011643.1:8972-26009 GCA_018397915.1 Birgus latro | reverse complement strand
TTGTTCTTAAGGGCTCTATACTGTTCATTAACGCCTCTATCTACGGCTTCCTGTTCAGCCACCACTCTCCTCATCTCACTATAAAAGGCATCCCTTACTGATTGGTTTCCCAGCTTCCATATTTTCCTCCTAGGTACGTATGTCCTCCTTCTCATCACTCGTTCCTTAAGCACCATGTCACAAATCAACAGTTTGTGCTGCTGCACACACTCCTCGCTTCCTATAACTTTAACATCCCTCACTAATCTCCTATCAACCCTCCTGACCAGAAAATAATCTGTCTGACTACTATTTCCCCCGGACTCGTATGTAATCAACCGGCTGATTCTTTTCCTAAAATGTGTGTTGCACACAATCATGTCCATAGCCTCCCCAAACTCGAGTATTCTTTCCCCTTCCGCATTCCTCACACCATATGCACATCCTCCATGGACTCCTTCATAACCTTGAGCTGCTTCACCCACATGACCATTTAAATCCCCTCCCAGAACCACTACCTCATCACCACCCATACCACCTACTACACGTATTAAATCATCCCAAAATCTATCCTTCTCTGCGTCATCCAATCCCACCTGTGGAGCATATGCCGATATAACTGAAATCAATTTCTGCCCGATCAAAATTTTCACTACTAATATCCTATCACTTACTCTCATAACATTCATGACATATTCCACCCATTTCTCTGCAACCAACACACCCACACCCCCATATCCGTCAGTTCCCCCCTGCCAAAACAACTTATAGTAGCAATCCTTCCCAACAATCTTTCTGGCTGATCCACCCCTGTACCGGACTTCCTGCAAACATACCACATCCACCCACCTCCTACTGAATGCCTCAACGACTTCCCCTGCTCTTCCTCTCAAACTTCCCACATTCCACGAACCCACCGTAAACCCCCTGGGTGATTTGCTGTCCTCAGGCTTGCTTTGGTGCTTGTTTTTGTAGTTCATAGTCGGTAAGATAAAGGGGGGTAAACATTCCAAGGGCCCGACCCATTGCACAGACCCAGGTCCAGGCAATGGATCTGGGACCCCTAGCCCACCAGCTTACCAGAGGCTGTGGTAGTGGCCTCGGGGCACCCTGCCAGGACAGCTGCAGGGACACCCTCCGAGCGCGGCTTGGCAATGCAACTGCCCCTCCATTATACACCCACTGATAGGGCAGCCTCCTGGGCCGCTACTCCCAGGTTCGGGCCCCTCTCTATTGAGCAGAAGCGGCAGCCTGGGAACCGCAATGGCCTGTACCCTCTAGCACGAGTTCGAGCCCCATCTCGCCCCGGACCCATGATCTGTGCCGGCGGAACCCCAGTCAAACCTCCCCCCAAAGTCCGCCACTAGGTAGCAGGGGCAAAGTTTTCTGGCCGCATGCCCTTGCTGGCGTCAACCCCTGTAACGTAGTGGGATACGTTGTGTAATATGTAAAGCGCATGTGGTGTAGTGCATAGGATAGTTAGAGGAAATGTTTGGGAGAGTATGCTGGTCTACTCTCCATGTTACTGTCACACTGAAAAGGTCAGCAAAGGGGGATGGTTAGGTAGCTAGTGAAACAGGAGCTCCAGCTCTCCCTATCACCCGCATTCCCATTCCCCTCGAGAGTACTACCCTGTTCAGCCCGTGCCAAACGCCTCTATCTCGCACGGGGTGGCCACAAACAAATCACATCCATGTCGCTCTGTCTCCCGCAATTTCTCTACCCCGCTCCCAACTCACACCCCCTTCTCTCATGTACCTCTCCACTCCATCCCTCCATCTCATCCTCGGCCTCCCCCTCCCTCTCCCCCCTCCACCTCACTCACATACACTGTCCTCTTCAGTCTTTCACTCTCTATCCTCTCCACATGCCCAAACCACCTTAACGTGTTTCTCCTAACGCTTCCCATCACGTCCTCAAGCACACCACAACGCTCCTTCACTTCCTCATTTGTTAGTCTGTCTCTCCATGTGACTTCACATGCTCCTCTCAAATAACTCATTTCCACTGCTCTCACTCTTGACTTCTGTCCTTCCAACTGGGTCCAAGCTTCACTTCCATATGTCAGAGTTGGTATCACAGTACTGTCATGTAACAACTTTTTCACTTCCATGCCCACCTCCCTGTTTCTTATCACTGCTTTCAACGAACCAGCAACCTTCCTTCCCTGCTGAACCCTTTCGAGCACTTCATCCTCCAGACTACCATCCTTACTCATGACACTGCCCAAGTACTTAAATTCACTCACATTCTCCATATCCTTCCCATCCAATCTCACTGTACACTCACTGGCTTCACTTCTCTCGAAGACCATCACTTTACTCTTCCCCACATTCACCTTTAGATTCCGTTTCTTACACACTCTCCCAAACTCATCTACCAAGCCTTGCAGCTCCCCTTCGTCTTCACTCAACAACACAGTATCATCTGCAAACAGTACAGGGAGTTTCCACACACTGCCCTCTCTCACTAGGGCCACTCCAACATCCACTGCCCGACCTTGTATCTCTTTTATAACCCCATATATGTACAGATTGAACAACCAATAGGACATGACACATCCTTGTTTCAATCTAACCTTCAAATGGAAAGATTCACTTAGTTTGCCATCCACACGCACTGCAGGCTAGCACCCTCATACATACTCTTCACTGCCTTCAACAACTTCCCATCCACTCCATATATTCTTAATACTTTCCACAATCCTTGTCTGTCCACCCTGTCATATGCTTTCTCCAAATCCATGAAGGCTGCATACAACTTCTTTCCCTTCTCTAGAAACATTTCCACTGAAGATCGAAGAATGAAAATCTGGTCTACACAACCTCTTCTCTTCCTAAAACCTCCCTGTTCTTCTCCAACTAATTCCTCTGTTATTTCCCTAACTTTTTCAATAAGTATCCTACCATATACTTTTCCTATTACACTAAGAAGGCAAATGCTGCTATGATTACCTCACACTTCTTTTTCCCCTTTTCCTTTGTACAGTGGAATAATTATACCTGACCTCCAATCCTCTGGGACTCTACCTTCCTCCCAGGCCAATCTGCACACCTTCCACATCCATTCTATTACTATCTCTCCCCCATGCTTCAGCATTTCACCACACCCTAAAAATACAAGACAAAGTGCAAAAGAAAGTTTCCATACGGTTATATCATGGCGGAGAGAGACGGAAGATTGTTTACAACTGGCAAAGGGAATTTGTGGGCTTCTCCGAGGAAAATGTAGGTGAAGGAAGTGATAAGCTGCAACAGACAAGAGCAGCAGGAGTAGAGAAAATGGCGGAGAGGAATGTCCAGGAGTTAAAAAAGGTATGGGAAGTAATTAGGCAGCTTCAGGAACGGACCATAGAGCAAAAGAGAGAGATCAAAGTCCTACAGAATAGACTGGAAAAGGTTAGCACACGTAGTGAGGAACAAGAAAAAGAAGTCACAGAATTAAAGGTGAGCAACGAATCTGCATCAAATGAAATAAAACAGCTGAAGAGAGAGAATAAGAGGTTGGAAGAAGAAAAGGACAGAATAAAAAGTAAACTAGAGGAGTACGAATCAGATTCGAGGAGGCAAGATGAGCACATTCAGGAAATCAAGGAGCAACATAAGGGGTGGAAGAAAATACAGGAGGAAGGAAATGTAAATTTGAAGATCATAGAACAACAAAGGAAGGAAAAAGTGGAGAAGGAAGTGGTTAAAGTACTAAGAAGTAGAGAATCTTTGGTCAGAGATGTAGCAGACAAGAAAAAATGTGTGATAATTTCATGAATAAAAGACAAACGAATGACGGTAGATCCGAAAGAGAGAGAGAGGAACTGAGCAAAGCTAAAGAAATAATATCATTGGTTATGGAGGGAAACAATGAAGCCCAAGAAGAGATTGAAGAAGTGTTTAGGTTAGGAAAGTATGAGGATGGTGAGGCAAGGCCTTTGAAAGTAAAGTTTAAGTGCCAAGTAATAGTGAATGAAATCATAAGTAGAACATGGAAATTGTCAGATAAAGAGGGGTTTAAAAATGTTTGAATTAGGAGAGATGCAAATGAAGAGGAAAGAGCTAAATTAAAGGAGTTAGTAAAGGAATCAAAGATAAAAACGAAAAACGAATGGAGAAAGAGAAGACAGAGTTCTATTGGAGAGTTATGGACCAAAAATTGAGAAAGTGGTACTGACGGAGGGAAGGAGAAACGAGAGTATAAAAAACGATGAAAAAAGTTTGAAAGTGGCGTACACAAACATTGATGGACTAATATCGGCAAGGTTAGAAATCAATGATTTTTTGAGGGTACACGAACCTGATGTTATGTGCTTTGTAGAGACTAAATTGAAAGATATTGATATTCATATGGGAGGTGGGAAATACAAATTATGGAGAAGAGATAGAAAAGAAAAAAATGGGAGGAGGAGTGATGATAGCAGTGAAGGACAATATAAATGTAGATAATGTGGAAATGGCAGAGAGCAGGGTCGAAGTGATAAATATGAAATTAGAAACTGGGGAGAATGGTAAGAGAGATATGGCAGTGGTATATGTTTCCCCTAAGACGAGAGCATGGAATGACGATGAATGCCAGGAGATGTTGTCAGACATGGTTAGTTATCTACAGAAAGTGATCAAGAAAAGCAACAATATAATCCTAATGGGTGACTTTAATTGTAAAGAGGTGAACTGGGAGGAATGGGACTCAGGAGGCAGCGAAGACTCGTGGGGCACTAAATTGTTAAATATAGCAATGAATACTGTAATGACACAGTGAGTTAAAGAAGAGACACGATTCCACGATTAGAGGTGATGACACACCAGCAAGATTAGATTTGCTACTATCCAAAGACTCTGATGTAATTGAATCTTTAAATTATCTGTGCCCTATAGGAAAAAGTGATCATGTGGTCATTGAGTTCCAGATGATAACAGGGAACGTGGTGCCAAGAGATGAGCTTTATAGGCAAGGAAGATACAACTTTGGGAAAACAAACTTTGCAGAATTGAGAAAATTTTTTGAAAATGCCGACTGGAGAAAATTCAGAGAAACAAGAGAGATACAGAGGAAGTGGGATATCTTTTTAGGCCTCTACAATTTGGGAGTGGAAAAATATGTGCCAAGAGCAAGTGGGAAAGAAAACACGAAAAAGGTGTGGTTTAATAGAAGGTGTATGATAGCGAAAAAAGAGAGGGACATGGCATGGAACAAATGGAGAAAGAGAAGTAATATCAGAGCAAAGGAAGAATATAAAAGAACTAGAAATTAATATACAAGAATACGTAGAGAGGAAGAAAGGAACTTTGAAAAAGGTATAATTGACAAATGTAAGGATGAACCCAAATTGTTTTATAGATTTGTTAATGGCAAATTGAAGCAAAGGGAAGGAATCACCAAACTGAAAGTAGAAGGAGAGGTCTTCAAGGATGCAGTAATGCAAGGTGAAGTAATGAACAAATGTTTCCAATCAGTTTTCACTAAGGAAAGGGAGTTTGTAGAAGGAGATGGAGTGATTAGAAATGTAGTGATAAAAGATATAAAAGTGGAAGTGCAGGAAGTGTATAAATTACTGGGAACTCAAGATGTAAGGAAAGCCCCAGGACCGGATGGAATCTCTAATTGGGTGCTGAAGGAATGCAGAGAGCAACTGGCGGATAAGATTCACAATTTAATTGTGTGCTCCTTGGAAGAGGGGAAAGGGCCTCAGGAATGGAAGAGGGCAAATGTGGTGCCAATCTATAAGGGAGGAAACAAGGAAGAACCCCTGAATTATAGACCAGTGTCCCTAACCAGCATGGTTGCGAAATTGTGTGAGAGAATCCTGAAAGATAGATGGATAAAATATCTGGAAGAGATGAATGTTTTGACTGAAAGTCAGTTTGACTTCAGAAGTGGAAGGTCATGTGTTTCCAACTTGTTGAGCTTCTACTCAAGGGCGATTGACGTGCTACAGGAGAGAGAAGGTTCGGTGGATTGTGTGTACTTAGATCTGGAGAAGGCCTTCGACAAGGTACTCCACAAGAAATTAGAGCATATAGGAGGACTGAAGGGAAGCCTCCTGGAATGGATGAAAGACTTTTTGAGTGACAGACAAATGAGGACAGTAATAAAGGACAGGACATCTGGATGGAGGGAAGTAACAAGTGGTGTCCCACAGGGCTCGGTGTTGGCACCAGTAATGTTCTTGATTTACGTAAATGATATGGTAGATGGAGTGAACAGCTACGCAAGCCTGTTTGCTGATGATGCAAAGATCTTGAGAAAGGTAGAGGTTGAAGAGGACTGTGTAAAATGCTACAGGAGGATCTGGATAGGATACATGATTGGAGCCGAATGTGGGAAATGAAATTCAACGCAAAAAAATGTAAAATATTGGAAATGGGTAAAAGTACCAAGAGGCCATCGTTGAATTATTTGATGGGTAATGAACCAATTAGAAAAGCAAGAGAAGAGAAAGATTTGGGAGTGCTGGTCCAGGATAGTTTGTCACCTGAAAAGCACATAAATAAGATAGTGAGAGAGACATATAAACTCTTGACCAGTATAAGAGTGGCATTTCATTACATGGATGAGGAGATGATGAAAAAATTGATAGTAGCCATGATCCCGCCCAGGTTAGAATATGCAGCAGTAGTGTTGTCCCCACACAAAAAGATAGATATAACCAAGATTGAGAGAATACAATGAACAGCAACCAAGATGGTCCCCAGTCTGACAGATTTGCCATACAGAGAGAGGCTGGAAAGGCTGGATTTGCCTTCCTTAGAGGAAAGGAGAGAGAGGGGCGACATGATTGCAGTGTTCAGGACCATGATAGGAGTAGATAAAATTGACAGAGAAAATCTGTTTGTGTGGAATGAGAGAGCAACAAGAGGACACGAAATGAAACTAAAGAAGCCAGGCTGCCCAAAGGACATCAAGAAATATAGTTTTCCTTATAGATGTATAGACCTGTGGAATAGCCTGGACAAAGAGATCATCCAGTCTAAAAAACCAGTTTAAGGCAAAATTTGACATTGAGAAACAGAGACGAGACCTCACTTGCGTAGCTTATTTCCTGTATATCACAATTAGGTAAATACAGTTAGGTAAATACACACTCCATCAATTCCTGGGGCTTTCGCCATTTTAACTTTCTTCATTGCTTCCACCACTTCCATATATATATATATGTATATATATATGTGTTTACAGTAATCTTCCCACTATCCGACGTAATAGAGCCAAAGGCATGACCGGACAGTGGTCTTGTCCGGATAGTGGCCCCGAAGCTCCAGCATTGGTCATTCATGACCCTAACCTAACCTAACCAAATCAGAAAACCATCTACCTACCTCGCTACCGGACATGCATAGCACTTATTTAAGTCCCTTTTCACATAAACAATGCTCACAAAGCATGAATTAACTGAATTTTAACCAAAAAATGATGATTTAGAGGTGAGTGAGGCATAGGTACTCACAACTTGCCAGCAAGTGTAAGTATCAGACATGGAAATCACTATGAAAATCACCCTTTCTCACACCGTATGCATTAAATAATGGACACAAAGCATGAATTGATTGAATTTTAACCCAAAATTGATAATTTTGAGGTAAGTAAGGCATAGATGTTCATGAGTTGGCAGCTTAGTATAAATAAGTATCGGATGTGGCAGTCACTATGAAAATGATCATTTCTCACATCTTATGGACTAAAGTATGGGATACAAAGCGTCAAATAAATAAACTGTTACCAGAAAAAGAGTTAGGTATTGCAAAGGTGTTCACTGTTCACCAACTGTACCAGACATTTTTTCCTCTAACCTAAATCAGAAAACCACCTACCTACCTCCCTACCGGACATGCATAGCACGTATTTAAGACCCCATTCACATAAATAATTGGCATAAAGCATGAATTAATCGAATTTTAACCAAAAAATGTTGAATTTGAGGTGAGTAAGGCAGGGGTGTTCACGAGTTGGCAGGTTAGTGTAAGTAAGTATTGGACATGGCAATCACTATGAAAATCATTATTTGTCACATCTTATGCACTAAAATATGGCATAAAAAGCATCAAATAAATAAATTGTTACCAGAAAAAGAGTTAGGTATGGCAAAGGTGTTCAATGTTCACCAACTGCACCGGACTTTCTTGACCCTGACCTAACCTAACCTAAATCAGAAAACCACCTATCTACCTCCCTACCAGACATGCATAGCACTTAATAAAGACTCCATTCACATAAATAATTGGCACAAAGCATGAATTAATCGAATTTTAACCAAAAAATGATGAATTTGAGGTGAGTAAGACAGGGGTGTTTATGAGTTGGGAGGTTAGTGTAAGTAAGTATCGGACGTGGCAGTCACAGTGAAAATCATCATTTCTCACATCTTATGCACTAAAATATGGGATACAAATCATCAAATAAATAAACTGTTCCCAGAAAAAGAGTTAGGTATGGCAAAGGTGTTCACTGTTCACCAACTGCACCGGACATTCTTGACCCTAACCTAACCTAACCTAAATCAGAAAACCACCTACCTATCTCCCTACCGGACATGCATAGCATTTTTTAAAATCTCCATTCACATAAATAATTGGCACAAAGCATGAATTAATTGAATTTTAACCAAAAAATGATGATTTTGAGGTGTGTAAGGCAGGGGTGTTCGCCAGCTGACTACATAATGAATGTTTGGAAGAGACATGATTATTACCGAGAAAATCACCTTTTCACAGCCTGTACACTCAAATATGGGACTCAAAGCATGAAGTAAATAAAATGTAACCAGAAAATTTATGATTTAGAGGTGTGTAGGGCAAAAATGTTCACCAGTTGACTGGTGAGGAGACTGTAGCACCAGTCGAGCAGGGCAGTACTCCCAGGGAGGATGGAAAGCTGATGACAGGGAGAGCTGGAGCTCCCGTTTCATCAGCCCTCAGGACTTGTTCCTGACCATCCTCCTTTGCTGAACTTTTTCGGTGTCTCAGTTACACAGAGAGTAGACCAGCATGCTCTCCTATACAAGTTTCTCTAACTGTCAACACCAAACTACATACACGCTACACACTACACTTCCTTTTCAAAATTCTCATAATGGCGTTCAAAAATCATGCCTCGGAGTCCCCGGGGGGGGACCATAAATGCCCCCACCATCCGCCCCTCTCCCAGTGACGACTCAAAGAGCTGCCTGGAACCACCGTCTGACTAACTCCTTCTTCATTTCTATAACATTCGCGGCCTTTCCTCTAACTTTCACGCTGTTGAGCACCACCTCTTCTCCTCTAAACCTCACCTTCTCTTTCTCACTGAGACTCAGCTGTCTGAGGCAACTGACAGCAAACCCTTTTCTGTATCCTCCTACTTTCTCTATTCTCGTTTCAAAGCCAAAGGTGGCTGTTGCGTATACGTACGCAACGATCTATCTTGCTCTCGTGTTCCTGAACTTGATTCTTCTGAATTCTCTGCTCTCTGGCTTCGGCTTTCCTGTCATTCTCTGACTAAATATATCTGTGCTGTTTACTTATCTCCTAATTCTACGGACTATCAAAAAAATTTTGACTATCTTACTTCTACGATGGAACACATTCTATCCATTTCTCCTTTCTCTGAAATCTCCATTCTAGGAGATTTCAATGTTCACCACCACCTTTGGCTCTCCTCTCCTTTAACTGATCCACCTGGTGAACAAGCCTACATCTTTTCTGTCCTTAATGACCTAGAGCAGCTTGTACAGCACCCTACCCGTATCCCTGACCGCCTTGGAGAGTTCCAACATACTTGACCTTTTCCTAACAACTAATCCTTCTGTTTACACTGTTCATCTTTTCATTCCGTTGGGCTCCTCCGATCACAATCTTATTACCTTAACATGTCCAATCGCTCCAGTACGGCCTGTGGACCCTCCAAAGAAACGCCGCCTGTGGCACTTTGGAGCTGCAGATTGGGAGGCCCTCAGGCAGTACTTCTTTGATTTTCCATGGAATGATTATTGCTTCCTTGGCTGGGAGCCATCTGAGTGTGCCTTGCACGTTACAGAGGTTATTCTCTCAGGCATGGAAGCATACATTCCTTTCTCATATCCTCTGACTAATGCAAGAAAGCCTTGGTTTAATCACGCTTGTTCTAATGCTGTCCGCAACAAGGAGAGGGCCTATATGAGGTACTGGAGCCAACCCACCCCTGAATCACACCTTTTATATATTTCTGCCTGGAATCGTGCTAAGTCTGTTCTTCGCTCTGCTAAAAACAATTTCATCCGTGCTAAATGTTCCCAACTCTCCAACTCGAATTCTTCTCGCTCCTTCTGGCACCTTGCCAAAAATCTTTCTAACAACTTTACCTCATCATCCTTCCCTCCTCTTTTCTACTCTGATGGCTCTGTAGCTATTTCTTCTACTGATAAAGCAGATCTCTTTGCTCAGACTTTCTCCTCCAATTCCACCTTAGACGATTCCGGTGCTATTCCTCCATCACTTCCCCCCTCTGACTTCCTCTTGACTGACATTAAAATTTCTTCAGCTGATGTGTTTTCTGCCATCACTGGCCTCAATACTAAAAAGGCATATGGTCCTGATGGAGTCCCTCCTGTTGTCCTCAAAAACTGTGTTTCTGTGCTTACACCCTGCCTAGGTAAACTCTTTCGCCTTTGTCTCTCAACTTGTACCTTTCCTTCTTGCTGGAAGTTTGCTCTCATTCAGCCAGTCCCAAAGAAGGGTGACCATTCCCAACCCTCTAACTATCGTCCAATTGCTTTAACATCCTGTGTCTCAAAAGTTTTCGAGTCAATTCTTAACAGAAAAATTTTAAAGCATCTTTCCTGTCACAACCTTCTTTCTGATCGTCAGTATGGGTTCCGTCAGGGACGCTCCACTGGCGATCTTCTCACCTACCTTTCAGACTCTTGGTCATCCTCCTTTCGGNCTTTCTAACAACTTTACCTCATCATCCTTCCCTCCTCTTTTCTACTCTGATGGCTCTGTAGCTATTTCTTCTACTGATAAAGCAGATCTCTTTGCTCAGACTTTCTCCTCCAATTCCACCTTAGACGATTCCGGTGCTATTCCTCCATCACTTCCCCCCTCTGACTTCCTATTGTCTGACATTAAAATTTCTTCAGCTGATGTGTTCTCTGCCATTACTGGCCTCAATACTAAAAAGGCATACAGTCCTGATGGAGTCCCTCCTGTTGTCCTCAAAAACTGTGCTTCTGTGCTTACACCCTGCCTAGGTAAACTCTTTCGCCTTTGTCTCTCATCTTGTACCTTTCCTTCTTGCTGGAAGTTTGCTCTCATTCAGCCAGTCCCAAAGAAGGGTGACCATTCCCAACCCTCTAACTATCGTCCAATTGCTTTAACATCCTGCGTATCAAAAGTTTTCGAGTCAATTCTTAATAGAAAAATTTTAAAGCACCTTTCCTGTCACAACCTTCTTTCTGATCGTCAGTATGGGTTCCGTCAGGGGCGCTCCACTGGCGATCTTCTCACCTACCTTTCAGACTCTTGGTCATCCTCCTTTCGGGACTATGGCGAAAGCTTTGTCATTGCACTTGACATCTCAAAGGCTTTCGATCGAGTCTGGCATAAATCTTTAATTTCCAAACTGCCCTCCTACGGTTTCTATCCTTCTATCTGTGCCTTCATCTCTAGCTTCCTTTCTGGTCGTTCTATAGCCGCTGTTGTAGACGGCCATCGTTCCTCTCCTAGACCTATCAACAGTGGTGTTCCTCAGGGTTCTGTCCTATCACCTACTCTCTTCCTTTTATTCATCAATGATCTTCTGAGCTGTACATCTAACCCTATCCACTCATATGCTGATGATTCCACCCTTCACCTTTCCATTCGGTTCCCGCAACGTCCATCTCAGCAGTTACTTCAACAAAAAAGGGATGAGGCTATGGCACACCTAATGTCTGATTTGGCTCGTATCTCTGATTGGGGTAAAAATAATCTTGTTATTTTCAATGCATCAAAAACTCGGTTCTTACACATATCAACCCGACAAAATCTTCCTCAGGACTACCCACTAATGTTTAATAATGAACAGTTATGTCCTGCATCATCCTTGAACATGCTTAGTGTTTCATTGTCTCAGGATTTGTCTTGGAAAGAACATATTACATCTCTTGTGAAATCTGCTTCCAAAATATTAGGTGTGCTAAGCCGATTCCGTACTTTCTTTACCCCTGCACAGTTGTTGACCTTGTACACGGGTTTTATTCACCCGTGTATGGAGTACAACTCTCATGTGTGGGGAGGCTCCCCACATGCAGCTCTTCTCAATAGGGTGGAGTCAAAGGCTTTTCGTCTCATTAACTCTCCTCCTCTTACTGATTCCCTTCAACCATTGTCTCTTCGCCGCACTGTTGCATCTTTATCTCTCTTCTATCGCTACTTCAATGGTCACTGTTCCTCTGAACTGTCTGCTTGCATCCCTCCACCTCTACGATGGGCACGTAGTACCCGTCTAGCAACAAACTCTCATCCCTTTTTTGTCCAACTCTCTAATGCAAGAGTTAACCGTTACTCCCAGCCTTTTATTTATGCAACTGGTCAACTCTGGAACTGTCTTCCTCTGTCTGTATTTCCTACTTCCTATGATCTCCAGTCTTTCAAACGCAGTGTGTCCAGGCATCTCGAATTGAACGGATCTTGAATTTGGCTCTCTTTTGTACTGTTTTTGCTTTTTCTTGGAAGGAACAGTATGCAGGCCCGTGGCCTTTGGTTCCTTCTTCCATGCATAAAAAAAAAAAAAAAAAAAAGATAGTGAACGTATGTAAGAGACATGGTGATCACTGAGAAAATCACCTCTTTCACAGCCTGTGGACTCAAATATGGGGCACAAAGCATGAAGTAAATAAAATGTAACCAGAGAATGAGGATTTAGAAGTGATTATGGAAAATATTTAGCAGTTGACATTGTTTACTGACAGTCCATGATTGTTGTTTGCCCCCACCTCTAAGGTTTTTACAGTGATCATAATTGCTCTTGAAGCATGTACAGTAATCTAGTGTTTAAGTACACTGAATCCTTAGCACTATGACTTATGATTATTTAAACAAGAACGAAAATATACTGCACACGATCGGACAGCTGTCCACTATTCACGTGAGCTGAGACAGAACCAGGAGGAGGGGGGTAGCGTGGGAAGGGAGCTGGTTGCCGCGCGTGGGAAATTCAAACTGGCGTGGTTGAATTTTTTTTTTTTTTTTCATTTCTTTTGCAATTTGGGGGCATTTTAGGGTTTCTGCCATCAGCCTACGATGCCCGAACAGTGAGGTCACCGGGTAGTGGTTGTCCGGATAGTAGACAGATTACTTATATATATATATATTCAGTAAGACCTCACTATAACGGACTAATTGGGGCCCTAACGATTCCGAAAAGTGCGAAATTCCGATAAAAGCGACATCCAGACTTTCCCCTGCTAATCCGGACTTTTTCCAATATATCAGACATTAGTCCGGATTGCATCACTGGTTTTTAAACTGTTTTCACTACCATTGCAGTACTGTACTGTGTTATACTTTCACTACATTAATCAAATGGTATAATAATACTGTACTGTACACTGATAAACATGTCTTTTATTTACCTTATTGTGGTGAACATAGTTGAAGTGGTCAGGCAGTCCGGACTGCTTCTGGCTTTATCGGACTTTTTCCGATATGTAGGAATTTAGTCCGATAGCTCCTCGAGTCCGATAAAAGTGAATTCCAGTCTATTGAAGTCCGTTATATCAAGGTTTTACTGTATATATATATATACACACACACAGTAAACCCATCATAAGTTGAACTTTTAGAAGACGGAATCTTCGATTAGCCAAACTCAGGCCGAGACCACTTACGGCCGAAATGTGGAGGTAGGGGGATAAATGGCGCCAGGTGGACACGTTGTGCCAGTCTGCCGCTTGCCTTCAGAGGTGGCTGTACCATTCTTACTGTCATCTAGTGCTGAGAAATTCTCTCCTTTTGCCTTCTGTCTTGCCATGGAAGGTTCAAAGCATAAAAGAAGTGATACTGACACCTCTAGTCGTAAGGGTATCAAGCTAAAAAAAAAAAATGTGTGTGTGTTTGCTAAGTGATCATGATTAAAATTCAGTACCATTATTACTGCAAGTGGTACATTGCAGTCTGTTATAGTGATTACATTTAGGTTTAGTTCTTAATGTTCGGTGAAATGAATACTGGGTACTGTTTTAGTATGTTACGTTAAATTGTGAACTCAGCCACCTCCACCACCTCCGTCTCTAACACAAACTGCCGACGGATCTGTACTGCCTCTAATGAAATGTAAATTAGGTGCACTGATTTGTTTCTGTCTTTCTTTTATACACCGTATATGCTCCTTTAGTGTTGAAAAGACAAGTAATAAGTATTGTTTTTGCAATTTGGAGGGCGAAAATCCATCTCCAACACACTGCCAGCGGGTCTGTACTGCCTCTGTGAATGATTTTCTACCAAGTAACCACTTCAGTACTGTGATGTCTATTTCTACTTTATTTACGCTTCCTCCAGCCGATTTTATGGGAGTTCGTATCGCAGGGGTTAACGAAGGTTTCCCAACCCCGTGCACTTCCACAGATCCTCCCTACACTGAGTAAAATCATCTGGTGGCAGCGAGAACAAAATGAAAATACATCCGGCACTGAAGGGGTTAAATGTATATTAAATGCACTTAATGGTTTTTTGTCATAACTTATTTATTTATATATGCTTCTTTAATTTTGTGTTGAAAGGACTAGTAGTAGGTATTGTCCTAGCAATTTTAGGGGTTGAAAATTCGGTAAGACGAAAAATATGGTTAGTCGAACAAGAGTAGAGCCCCATATACTTCGACTTACAAAGGGTTTAATGTATGTATACATATATATATATATATATATAAATACATATAAATATAAATACAAGAAGCACCCTCTCTATTATACGGATGCCAAATACCCGGCCCCCCCCCCACTACTCGGATTTTGTGGGCTACCCACCCCCCAAAATGCCCAAAAATTCGAAAAAATTAGTAAAAAATCTTATTTTGTGGACCGCGTCAGGTTGAATTTCCTGCGCGTGGCGCCTGTCTGTCGTTCCCAGTTCCCGCTCTGTTGCTGCCTAGTGAACGGCTCCGACAATGGCGGCCGAAGTGATTGTTTTTGTGGTGATACTCTACCTCCTGTTTTTGTGGTGATACTCTACCTCCTGCAGGGCTTGATGCTGCTCTTTACCTTCTTCATCATGTGTGATGATGGCCCTGCCTCCTGAGAAGAGGAAGAAAGTGGTTCTGACTCTGGAGAAGAAGATGGAAGGGCATTGGAAAAGGTGAAGGCCGGGTGGCCGACATCACGGATTCATCGTGAATTCAATCTCCCTCGCTCCACCTTGTTTGATATCAAGAAGTCCCGAGACAAACTACAGCAGTACGTGGCTGATTTCGCTTTGAAGACCAAACGAAACGTGGAGAGGAAGGTGATGTTTAGTCCTAAGTATGCAGACATCGACCGATCCACGCTGATTTGGTATCGATAACAACGTGCTGCTGGTGTGTTGGTACGTGGAACGGAGCTGAATGCTGCTGCTGAGAAGTTCACAATGCTCCACGACTCGTCACTAGACCACACGGGAATTTACTGTTATGTACAGTGCAGTGAAGTGATGTGATCCCAGTTATGCAAAAAAAACGTTGTGGAAAGTGTTGGTGAGAACTGCTGGTGATTGTAAATTGCGAAGGTGTGTGTGGTGCAGTTTCTTCGTGTCACAGTCTGAGATGATAGAGCGAGTTATACATCAGGACGGCGGCTTCTTTTTCGTAAGTACCCTAACTTCATCAAAATTCCTTGTTTCATTCTTTCCATATCATTAATCTCATGCATAAACTGTGTGCAAGATGATTTCCATAATGATTTTCATGTCTAACCTGTTTTCAGCATGCTGTAAATGTGTTAAAAAATTTTGCTAAATGTTAATCATAATTTCCTGCTTTCAATTTAATTTTTTCATGCATGGTTTTAAGTGCACAAGCTATGAAAAAGGTGAATACCAGTGAATTTCATGTAAGGTCATAACCTAACCTAACCTAACATTGTGTTAATCATAATTTCCTGCTTTTAATTTAATTCTTTCATGCATGGTTTTAAGTGCACCAGCTATGAAAAAGGTGAATGCCAGTGAATTTCATGTCCGGTCATAACCTAACCTAACCTAACTTTTTTTTTTTTTTTTTTTTTTATGTGTCCGACTCTGGGCATAGGCTTTACAGCCTGCTATCATGGCCCAGCAGTCCTCCTACATACCATGTCACCACTTCGGCGCTAACACCCACCATCCATATTGAATACATGCTAGGGCTGTCTCATACAGGACTGGTGTATTGGTATTAGCGGGGGTATTTTTACGACATGTCGGCGGGTCTTCTGGTAGATCAGTAAAGCCTGATTTACTGAATTTCAAATCCTTAAACTGTTCCCTGCCCCAGCGAGGATTTGAACCTGGGTCCATGGGACCGCAGGCCACCTCTCTACCGATTAAGTCACCGCCTAACATTGTGTTAATCATAATTTCCTGCTTTTAATTTAATTTTTTTCATACATGGTTTTAAGTGCACCAGCTATGAAAAAGGTGAATGCCAGTGAATTTCATGTCCGGTCATAACCTAACCTAGCCTAACCTAACATTGTGTTAATCATAATTTCCTGCTTTTAATTTAATTTTTTTCATGCATGGTTTTAAGTGCACCATCTATGAAAAAGATGAATGCCAGTGAATTTCATGTCCGGTCATAACTTTACCTAACCTAACCTAACATTGTGTTAATCATAATTTCCTGCTTTTAATTTAATTTCTTTCATGCGTGATTTTAAGTGCACCAGCTATGAAAAAGGTGAATGAATGCCAGTGAATTTAATGTCCGGTCATAACCTAACCTAACCTAACCTAACATTGTGTTAATCATAATTTCCTGCTTTTAATTAAATTCTTTCATGCATGGTTTTAAGTGCACCAGCTATGAAAAAGGTGAATGTCAGTGAATTTCATGTAAGGTCATAACCTAACCTAACCTAACCTAACATTGTGTTAATCATAATTTCCTGCTTTTAATTTAATT
>JAGKTI010011642.1:2025-22672 GCA_018397915.1 Birgus latro | reverse complement strand
CGCACACACCTGCTAAGTCACGAGTGATGACGTCATCGGAAGGTTCCTGTGGTATGCAACCGGGGACCTTGGGCAGTTCACGTTGTGAGGCCGGTGAGTGTGGTTTGCCTAGTCTGACAAACATGAAGCCATGACCTCTTGTTCTTTCATCATCCACCACAAAAAGATCCTCTCTATCCACCCTTTCCAGTTCTCTTACATTTCTAAATATCGTGATCAAGTCACCTCTTTCCCTTCTCTCATGCAGTGTTGGTAACTTCAGTTTTTCTAATCTCTCCTCATAGGTGAGTTCCCTTAAACGTGGTATCATCCTTGTTGCCATCCGTTGAACCCTTTCTAGTGTATCAATATGCTTCTTCAAATGAGGTGACCATACCACAGCTGCATACTCTAGTCTTGGTCTTATCATGGTCACTATCATTTCCCCTCAACATTTCCTCATCCATATAATTAAAAGCCACTCTCATGTTAGTCAGTAATCTATAACATCCTCCAATAATTTTGTTTATATGCTTTTCTGGTGACAGGTCATCCTGAATAATCACTCCCAAGTCTTTTTCATCCTTTCTTTTACTAATTATCTCATTCCCCATTTTATATGTCCAGTGCGGTCTTCTTTCAATCATTCCCATTTCTAATACATGACACTTTTTGGCATTAAAATCAATTTTCCAAGTGTGGCTCCAGCTGTGGTGTTTGTCCAAGTCCTCTTGCAGTTCTTTACAACTATCAATACATTTAATATGTTTCATGATTTTAGCATCATCTGCAAACTTACTCATGTAACTATTCAAACCCTCTGGCAAATCATTTACATATATCAGAAACATTATTGGGGCCAGGACAGAGCCCTGGGGTACTCCACTAGTCACATTTCTCCATTGTGAAACCTTGTTTCTTATTACTGTTCTCATCTGCCTTCTTATCAAATAATCTCCCATCCACCTTAATAGTTTCCCATGCACCCCTCCAAAGGTCTTCAGCTTCCACAATAGTCTCCAATAGGGCACCCTGTCAAATGTTTTCTTGAGATCCAGATAGACACAGTCCGCCCATCCCTCTCTCTCCTGTATGACATCTCTTACCCTACTGTAGCAACTTAATAGGTTAGTAACACATGATTTTCCTTTCCTAAATCCAAACTGTCTTGGTGTTATCACTTCATTTTCTTCTAAATGCTTTATCTATCTTTTTCTAATAATTTTCTCACAGATTGTACAAACAATACTAGTTAGTGACACAGGTCTGTAATTAAGCTGATCCTCCTCCTCTCCTCCCTTGAAAGTTGGCATAATACTTGCTCTTTTCCAATCTTTAGGTAACTGTCCAGTTTCCAGAGAGGTCTTGATGATGACATAAACTGGCCACACTAACTGGTTTGCACATTCCTTCAGGATCCATCCAGCCACACCATCTGGTCCCATTGCTTTTCTCACATCAAAATCCCTCATCATCTGTAGTACCTCTTTCACATCAACTATAATTTCTGGCATTCCCATCAGCCTGGGTTCCATTTCAGGCTCCCTAAATTCCTCCTCCAATACATAAACTGACTGCAGCTTGTTGTTCATTATTTCACACAATGTATGTTTTTTTCCCTAAGAGACTGAGCAGAAAATAGCCATCAGCTGATCACTAGGCAGGAACTGAGTGGAATAGCCCACATGAAAACAGACATCAGTCTTAGTCAAAGTGTGCTTTTTGTTACCCTTAGTTTGACCTGCACATTGAAATTATGAATGATAATTAATAGTTTTTGAGCTCTAAAATAACAAAAATTGAATGAAATGTGTAAGCAGTAATGGAAATGTCAGACCAGCTGAATGCAGAGAGGGAATGGCCACTATGAAAACAAAGCATTTCTTCTTCCAGAACAAAAAGTGCCATTTCCTCAATATGATTGGCATGTGACAGTGCTTAATGATTATTAATATTTTTTTAAGCTCCAAATTGACAAAAAGCTGTGAGATGTACATGAACAAGATTATAAAGTACTGAGTCCTCTGAATAGCTAATCACCAACCAGGAGCTAGATCTGGGGTGTATCAACAGTACATGTACATTGTGTTGTAACAATATCATCTTTTTTTATACTTGTTAATCTTTCTATAATCTATCTACACTGATTTATTGTGGTATTATATGTTGTTTTAGATGGTTTTTTAGATGGTTTTGAACCTTATTTAGTTTGATTTTAAACTTGGATTTGGTACACATGCCCCTCAGAAGTGTTGGCTCTGGGTTGTTTAGTAATTTACTTCTATTGAACCCATGTTATAATCCCTCACTTAAATGCTGAGAGATTTTTTGAGCAGTGCATTGCAATCTTTTAGCAAGTGATACCTGTATTATAATCTGTAAGGACATAAATACAAGGTGTGATGTTAAGAAGTTTAGAAGATTCCCTGTGCCTCAATGAGCCCACAGCTGTTCATCAGTCATCTATTTCAGATTGGTCTTTTTCCTGTAGAGCCCCTAGGTTATATAGTAAATTGCCATTATTCATGAGGTGATTGACTTCCATTGAACCTTTTAAAGGGAAACTCAAAGCCATTCTCATTCAATTAGCTACAATTTCAGGAGAGGTTTTGTGAAAGACAATTACAGGGTTTAAGTGCTGCATTTTTAATTTTTTTTGATGAAGTCTGTGTTGTATATGAGTGATACCACAATTCTTGTAAATGTAGAAGTGCTAATGAGTTTCTAGTGATAGTGAATTCCTCAGAAGAACTGTCACTTTTGAGAAATAAAAGACCAGATTATTATTATATGATTCATTATTATTAAATTGTTATTACAGTAATCCCTGTAAGACCCGAACGCTCAAGTCCCGGACACCCAAAGTCCTGGACATTTTGGGCTTGGGTGTTCAGAACCCCAAAATGCCCCAAAAACGCAAAAAATCCTAAATTTTTTTAACCATAACTTTGAACTTGGTGCACGACACCAATCAGCTGTGTTTTGGCAGGTAGATAGTGGTCCCCTGCTTCCCTCCCCTCTCCAGTTACCATCTAACTACCATCGGAAGTAAATGCTCCTCACAATGGCTGTCACACATGCTTGTTTTTGTGAGTAAACAGCGAATAAACTGCAATACCTCGCCACTAGACCACATGGGAATTTACAGTGTTGTGCAGTGTTAAGAAATTAGAAATCAGAGTGTAGAGGATTAAGTGCAGCAAACACTGGAGGCGGTTTAATCGTTTAATCTCCGTAATGGACGGACGTGGTGTAAGTACCGTACCCCGGATACTGCTAAATTTTTTCCATACTCACCTCTAGTTCCTCATTCTCTGGTTCTATTTCATTTATTTCAGGCTTGCTGTCCCTTATTGGTGTGTTTAGGGTCTGAAAAAGGTGATGATTATGTCCAGTTAGGAGTTTCATTAGGCTGTCAACTGGTAAATATTTTTCATACTCACCTGTAAGTCCTCATTCTCTGGTTCCATTTCATTTGTTTCATGCTTTCTGTCCCTTATTCATACAGTATTGTATTTACATGTACAACTTCATACAGTATTGTATTTACATGTCTATCAATCTGTTTATTGCCAGACGCCTCAATCCCACATGGAGTGGCCACAAACAAATTGCCTCCATGTTGCTCTGTCCCCTGCCATTTCACTGCCCTGCTTCCAGCTCACACCCCCCTTTCTCATATAGCTCTCCACTCCATCCCTCCACCTCATCCTCGGCCTCCCCCCCTCTCCCCCCCTCCACCTCACTCATGTACACTCTCCTCATCAGTCTTTCACTCTTCATCCTCTCCACATGCCCAAACCACCAACGTGTTTCTCCTAACACTTCCTATCATGTATGTCCACAACCACACCACAACGCTCCTTCACTTCCTCATTTGTTAGTCTGTCTCTCCATGTGACTCCACATGCTCCTCTCAGATAACTCATTTCCACTGCTTTCACTCTTGACTTCTGTCCCTCCAACAGGGTCCAAGCTTCACTTCCATACGTTAGAGCTGATATCACAATACTGTCATGTAACAACTTTTTCACTTCCATGCCCACTTCCCTGTTTCTTATCACTGCTATCAAGGAAACAGCAACCTTCCTCCCTGCTGCACCCTTTCAAGCACTTCACCCTCCAGACTTCCATCCTTACTCATCACACTACCCAAATACTTAAATGCACTCACATTCTCCATATCCTCCCCATTCAATCTCACTGTACATTCACTGACTTCACTTCTCTCATAGACCATCACTTTACTCTTCCCTACATTCTCGTTTAGATGCTGCATCTTGCACACTCTCCCAGACTCATCTACCATGTCTTTCAGCTCCCCTTTGTCTTCACTCAACAACACAGTATCATCTGCAAACAACAGTACAGGGAGTTTCCAAACACAGCCCTTTCTTACTAGGGCCACTCCAACATCCACTGCCCAGCCTTGTATCTCTTTTATAACCCCCCCCTGTGGCGGGGGGACACATTCTGGCCGCACTATGGGGTGGTACTACTACTCTGCGGCCAGATTGTGTTAGGAAGAATTCCTCCACTGTATTGCCTGTGTGTTGTAAAAGGCGACTAAAAGGGGCAGGGTGAGGGGGACTAGGGACCCCCTCCTCTGTTTTTTAGTTCCTAAAAAGAGAAAGGCCAGAGAAAGGGATGGGGGATTGAGTTATCCCCGTACCCTGAAGGTTGGGTCTATGAATGTGCGTTGATGTACAATTGAGGCTAAAAGGGAGGAGATTGGGAGAATGTTTGTGAGAAGAAAGTTGGATTTGTTAGCTTTGAGTGAAATAAAGATGAAAGGGAAAGGTGAGTCTACATTTGGAAGTGTGAATGGAAGATTGGCAGGTGTTGATAGAGGAAGGGCAAGAGAAGGTGTGGCCTTGTTAGAGAGCCCAGAAGTACAGCAGTGTGTGATTGAATGGAAGGTGGTGTCATCGAGACTGATGTGGGTGAAAGCGAAATTTGAACGTGAGTTGTGGGTATTTGTGAGTGCATATGGGCCTGGTAGTGAAAGGGTTGAAGAAGAGAAGGAGTCTTTCTGGAATGATGTTGATGAGTGTTTGCAGAGCTTTGGAGTGAATGTGAATGTGGTAATGATTGGGGATCTGCATGCTAGAGTGGGAAATGTAGCAGTTGAAGGTGTAGTTGGTATGCATGGTGTGCCTGGAAGAAATGAAAATGGGGAACGAATGATAGGTGTGTGTGTTGAGCGAGGGATGGTGACTGGGAATACCATGTTTGAGAAGAACGACATTTACAAGTATACATGGGTGAGACAGGAGGGTGGAAGGGTTGTTGACAGAGCATTGATGGACTATGTGGTTGTGTCCAGGAATGTAATAGGAAGATCGTTGGATGTGAGAGTTTTGAGAGGGGAGGGTGGAGGTATGTCTGATCACTACCTGGTGGAGGGAAGGTTGAGAGTAGGTAAGAGATGGGTGAGAGCTAGGAGAGTTACATGTGGCAGGGAGGTTTTGAAAGTGAGTGAGTTGGATAAAAGAGAGAAAATGATAGAGTATCGGGAGAAATCGAGAAATCAGTGAAACGCAGTGAAAGATCAGGAGAGTGGCAGTGTGGAGGAGGAATGGCAGTTGTTTAAGAGTGCTGTGGTGGGGCATGTGGAAGAATGTGGTGTGAGACAAGTGGATGGTGGTGTAAGAAAGGGAAGTGAATAGTGGTGCGAGGAAGAAAGTATGGCTGTGGCTGAGAAGAGACATTCATATGAAGTGTGGTTGCAGAGGATGGATGAGGTGTCATATGAGAGGTATAAGGAAAAGAGGAATATGGCAAGAAGGGCTGTGCGTGATGCTAAAGTGGCAGCAGATGAGAGGTGGGGTAGGCGGTTGACTGAGAATTTTCAACAGAATAAGAAAATGTTTTGGAAGGAGGTGAAAAGGGTGCGAAAGGGAGAGTCTGGGAAGGAAGAGCGAGTAAAAACAGAGGATGGAAGAATGTTAACTGAGATGGATGCAGTAAGGAAGAGATGGGCAGAGTATTTTGTAAAATTGTTAAATGTAGAGGAGGAAAGGGAGGCTGAGATTGTGGCAGATGGAAGGGTGCAAGGAATAGATGTGTTGGGAGAGTTGAATGAAAAAGTGCAAGAGGCAGTAAAGCAGATGAAAACAGGGAATGCTGCTGGTATGGATGGGTGTGCTGTGGAATGCCTGAAAGGTGGTGGAGCGACCATTGTTGACTGGTTAGTAAGATTGTTGAATGTGTGCTTTGTGCAATGTATGGTGCCAGTTGACTGGTCAAGTGCTTGTGTGGTCCCATTGTATAAAGGTAAGAGTGATAAGTATAAATGTACTAGCTTTAGAGGTATAAGACTGTTGAGTGTTGTAGGTAAGGTGTATGGTAGAGTGTTAATTAAGAGAGCTAGAGAGGGTACAGAGGGAGTGATTGGTGATGAGCAGTGTGGCTTTAGGACAGGGATGGGCTGTGTGGATCAGGTGTTTGCTGTGAGACAGGTGTGTGGAAAGTATTTAGCAAAAGGTAAGGATGTATTTAAGGCATTCATGGATTTAGAGAAAGCATTTGATAGAACTGATAGGGAGGCTTTGTGGAATGTTTTAAGATTGTATGGGCTTGATGGCAGGTTACTAAAAGTAGTGAAAAGTTTTTATGTAAATAGTAGAGCTTGTGTAAGAGTGGGAAATACTGTGAGTGATTGGTTTCCTGTGAGAGTGGGGCTGCGGCAGGGATGTGTGATGTCGCCTTAGTTGTTTAATATTTATATGGATGGTGTTGTAAGGGAGGTGAATGCAAGAGTGTTAGGTGGAGGACTGAGTCTGGTGAATGTTGATGGTGGAGAGTGGAATCTGAAGCAGCTGCTATTTGCGGATGATACTGCACTGGTGGCTGATTCAGAAGAGAGATTGAGACAGTTGGTAGAGGAGTTTGGAAGGGTGTGTGAAAGGAGGAAACTGAATACGAGGTTGGTAGATGGTCGGAGGATGAATATAGTTGCTTGAGGAGGTAGAGTGTTTTAAGTATTTAGGGTCACATGTTGCTGTGGATGGAAGAATAGATGCAGAAGTGAAGATTAGAATGAATGAAGTTGGAAAGGTGCAGGGACGAATGAAAAAAGTGTTTAGATGTCGTTCACATAGAATGGATGTAAAGGGAAAGCTGTATGAGGGTATTGTGGTACTGACTGCAGTATATGGGGCTGAAACATGGAATATGTGTGTAGCAGAGAAGAAAAGTTTGAATGTAATGGAGATGAGGTGTCTGAGGAGTATGTGTGGAGTGACGCATATGGATAGAGTGAGAAATGATGAAGTGCGAAGGAGAGCTGGAATTGTTCGGGAGATGGCTGATCGAGTTGAGCAGAAGGTGTTGCGATGGTTTGGGCATATGGAGAGAATGGATAATGAGTGATTGGTGAAAAAGACAACTAGATCTGATGTGAGAGGTGTAAGACTGAGAGGAAGACCACGAATAGGATGGATAGACAGTGTGAAGAGAGCGTTGGATGTGAGAGGGTTGTCTGTTGAGCAAGGAAGAGTGGCTGTGTGTGATAGGAATGAATGGAGAGAAATTGTGAATGAATATATGATGTTGCAGCCCTGAGGGGATATTCTCCCGCATTTTGTCTGATCAGCTGATTATGTCAGGTGCGGGTAAGGGGATGGGTCCATTATGATGCGGCAGGGGTAAATCAGCTTTGCTGTCGGGCCCTGCCTCGGATGTCACTGACTGCACTGTGTAGTTGACCCTTGTGCGGTGTGATCCGGTGAGGATCTGTCCCTTCTCCCCTTGGACGCTAAGATGCGAATGAATGTGTATGAGTGGATGAGTAAATTGGTAGTGTGTTGACCTGTCTTGGCTACCTCCCTTTTCTTGGGGGAAGCAGCCTGGGTATATAGATAGATAGATATAGAGATTGAACAATCATGGTGACATGACACATCCTTATTTCAATCCAACCTTCAAATGGAAAAATTCACTCAGTTCACTATTCACATGAACTGCAACCTTAGCACCCTCATACATACTCTTAACTGCCTTCAACAACTTCCCATCTACTCCATATATTCTTAATACTTTCCACAATCCTTGTCTATTCACTCTGTCATATGCTTTCTCCATATCCATAAAAGCTGCATAGAACTTCTTTCCCTTCTCTAGAAGCTTTTCCACTAAAGATCTGAGAATGAATATTTGAGCTATACAGCCTCTTCCCTTCCTAAAACCTCCCTGTTCTTCTCCAACTAATTCCTCTGTTATTTCCCTAACTCTGTCAATAAATATCCTACTATATACTTTTCCTATTACACTTCATAAACCCTTGAATTCTCCATGTAAAACTTCACGGAGTTAGTTAAAGTTATGTGTGAGCACATTGGACCAAACGACTCGCCTTATATAGCGACCTGAATTCAGTAATCCCGAGTGATCACACTCACTCTCACCTTAAATGTCAGGACCAACTTGCCTAGCCCCAGGTTCCTACACTCCTCATGGGGCGACATAGGACTGGATGATGGATTGATGGATGGATTAATGATTCCATTGTATATAGCAAACTTTTGGATATAGCGACTGATCCCTCCCCCTAATTAGTTTGTTATATTGAGGGTTGACTGTATTTATTATTATTATTACAGTAATCCTTCGATTATCCAGACGGTCCGTATCCATTCATTAGGCTTCGGTTGTACTATAACCGTATCTGGATTTATTTGTCCATAACCAGACATAGAAGTTCCGGCTCATGGGGCCAGCCGGCCGACAAAGTGAAAAAAATCCATTCCTTGGATCACCAGCCTCTGTCCTTGTGCCGGTAATAGACCCTAACCCACAAGCTGAGTGAAAATGGCTGTACGGATCCCTTCTATATGGTCAAAATCATCAGGCCACACTGATCACCAGTAACATACCGGCAGCTCGCAGGGAACACAAAGCACAACTGAGAAGTAGACTGAGAATGGCTGTATGGGTACCTACCGTATGATTGAAATCACCCAGCCACCCAGGCTGGCCTATAAAGTCAGAAAAGTCTGTTGGCTGGCTCACCGGCCTCTTTGTCCATGCGCTGGTAATAGACTGTAACCGACAAGGTGAGTGAGAATGGCTGTACGGATCCCTAACATATGGTCGAAATCACTCAGCCACCCCGATCACAAGAAACATACTGGCATTGCGGAAGGAAAACAGATTTAACCCACAAGCCGAGAAAGAATGGTTGTACGGGTCCCTACCAAATGGTGGAAATCCCCCCAGCCACCCCCATCACTGATAACATTCCGGCAGCGCACGAGGAATACAGCAGCTGAGCGAGAGTGGGTACAGATCCGTACTGTATGGTCGAAATTCCTCCGGCCACCCAAATTAGTCAGAAGCTCCTTTGCATGCACGGCCATCCAACCCCTTACCGAATGGTCAGAGTCACATCACCATCCAGATTACATGGCCACTTATTAGGCCCATGATGTACGGGGACCCAGTGTTTCAGCCACGTTGAGACATTTGCCTGGGCGAGCAAAAAGGACCCTTGTGCTTGTATCGGTCTGCCGCATTTTGCTTGAATGCTCCTAGCCAAGAGTGGGTAGAGACATGGCAATGCCATACACCCCCATGCACTAGCGCACCTCAGTTCCTGCCTTTGTTTCTCCACTTGTGGATGTGCTTGGTTGAAGTAAAAACAATGGCAGCTTCCATTGTTGCATTTGTGGTGGTGCCCTACATTCTGCGGTCCTTAATTTTCCTTTATGATGTTCTCATGTGTGTGATGATGGCCCCACCGCCACCTGCGAAAAGTGGGTTTTGACTCTGGAGAAGAAGTGTAAAATATTGGGCAAGGTTCATACGGGCTGGCCAACTTCACGCATTCTGCGTGAATTGACTTGCCCCACTCACCTTTGTCTGATATCAAGAGGTCACAGGACAAGCTGACTCAGTACAGACAGGACTGTGATGATACCACTAGGAAAGGTGACCGGAAGATGATGTCCCAGCCCTGCTACACCATCATTGACCAGTCAGCTTTGGTTTGGTTCCACGAGCAAAGGGGTGCCGGCATGCTTGTATGTGGGACTGAGTTGAAGGCTGCAGCCAAGAAGTTTGCATGCCTGCACATCATGCATGACTTCAAGGCATCCAGGGGTTGGCTCTTCCGGTTCAAACTTCAACATGGACTTACTGGCTGTGAGGCACATGGCGAGGTTTTGGACATGGCAGTGGAGGATGTTGAGCCGTTTCATCAGAAAGTGCAGTACCTGATCAAGGAGGGCCTTGCTCTCAGTCAGGTGTACAGTGCAGATGAAATTGGCTTGTTCTTCTTCTCCATGCCCACCAACACCCTGGCAGAAGAGACAGAGAAGACTGTACCTGGTCAGTTGTCCAAACAACGTGTCTCAGTGTTGTGTTGTGCCAGTGCTAACAGGATGCACCACCTCAAACCCATTATTGCTGGATGTGCAAAACAGCCATGTTGTCTCCGTGGGTTGACGGATAGCCTCCTTGTTGTATGGTACCATTCTGTGGAGGCCTGGTTTTCTGCAAAGATCATCACAGATTGGTTCCACAGACACTTTGTCAAGGAGGTTATCCATTATCAGACTGAGGAACTTGGTATCCCTTGCGGCCAGGTGAAGGCTCTCCTGATCCTTGACAGTCCCCCTGCGCATCCATTTGAGAAGGATTTGATTGCTGATGACGGCCGTATTAGGTGCATGTTTCTGCCACGTAATATGACTACTCTCATTCAACCAATGGACCAGGGTGTTACCATGGCAGCCAAGAGACTATACCATCGGAGGTTCCTCAACGAGGTGATGGTGGTGCTTGAGGATGAGGAAGGGGTTGACACATGTGAGGAGCAGACCTTGGAGAATCTGCATCAAGTCTGCAGTGTTCAACTAGGCCAATGCTTGGAAGGAAGTCTCTATCAAACCTTGGAGAGTGGTTGGTCTCGTCTCCTTCAGGGATGTGAGGCCGTGCATAACATTGAAGGGTTTGACATATATGATTTCCACCTTCGGCTACAAAACACTGGGGAGGATGTAGACATCGACAGTGGCGATCCAGTTATCAGATGTTGTCTGATGAGGAGATCGCCGCTGCTGTCTCTGCGGAGCTGACGGAGGAAAGCGACGAGGACGAGGACCCTGACTGTGGCCATGGCGCCACTCCATCACTCCCTCATTTTGGTGCACTGCGGGCCAGCATTGAGCAGGTGCTTGAATATTCCAGCACCCTCATTGCAGTAGGGAGTTGCTGCCACTCAAGCTGGCCATGGATCTGCAGGCAGTCAGGGACAATGTCATCCTCCGACAAAATTGCCACACCTAATGTCAGATGAAGATTGACTCCATTTTCAAGCCTGCCACCCCCACGAGTGCCAACCCTTTCTCCCCACCGCAACCACCATCACCCAACCGACTCAAGTCTTCAGTCTTGGACCCACAGCCAAGCACATCGTCTGCCGTTGACCTGCTGTTAGACCAGAACTTGCAGCTGTCATCAGAGAGTCCTGAGGTGAGTAGGGTTCCATCACATCACTGCACATCCCTGCTCATTGGCCAACTTCAGCAGGCGGAGGAGTTTTTTTTACCTTTGCTAGGTGGCTGTGCTAGCCACTAGACCACATGGGATACCTGTACACCTGCTGCAACCTGACGGTGTACAATGCCTGTCTGCCGTTCACTGGGTGGTAAGTGTACTGTTTTTCTTTTTCTTTTTCTTTTTTTTCACCATTTATGCATTGATTTCTCAGTGTTTAGGATTACATTGCTTATGCCAATGTGTGTTTTGATGTCAAAAAATGGCCAGAAGACTGTGGAACACTGCCAAAATTAGGAGGGATACTGTTCATATTGATAGGTATTTTTTTGTGTTTTTTTGTTACGTATTGTTTTCTTAGTGCTTATGATTATATTGCATATTGCAATGTGTGTTTTGATGAAAGACTTCAGAACACTGCTAAAATTTGGAGGGGTACTGTACATATTGGTAGGGTTTTGCCTTGTTTTTTTCCTTGTTTATGCATTGTTTTCTTAGTGTTTATTGTTGCATTGCATATTGCAATGTGTGTTTTGATGTCCAAAAACAGCCGAAAGACTGCAGAACACTGCCAAAGCTAAGAGGGGTAATGTACATACAGGTTGGGTATGGGTATAGGTAGGGCACGGGAACAGTAGAGGATATTGCTCCGTATCTGGATATTACCCATATCCAGTCATGCTTTTGGCTCTATTATGACGAATAATCAAGGGTTTACTTTATTATTATTATTACTGTATTATTATTATTATTATTATTATTATTATTATTACAGTTTGGTAGTGGTAGGTGGTGGTGACCATCATCCACTCACTTGATGTAGTGCTGCCTACTTCTTCCTTAGCCTTTATCATTCTTTTTCTGTTCCTGCCCTCCTCTCTTCCTATTTCTCCCATCTTTCCCATCACTTCTTATTGCTTTTCTTTCCTTTACAGGAAGCTTTACATTGAGTGACAAGCCAGATGTTTTCCTGTAAGCCAAGAAACCATTTACAACGCTGGGTGGTAACCATATAACCAAACCATATGTGCTCCCTACGTGTCAACAAGTGGGTTGGTGGAGGGTTAGTGCCCCTCCCCGTAAAACAAATAACTCAAAGTCAGATGGCCACCCCTTACGGGATTATGGTGTCTGGCAGTAGATAGAAACTCCCTGTACTGTTGCTTGAAGACAATACTGTGTTGTTAAGTGAAGATGCAAGGCTTGGTGAGTGAGTTTGGGAGGGTGTGTAAGAAACGGAATCTAAAGGTGAATGTAGGGAAGAGTAAAGTTATGGTCTTCGAGAGAAATGAAGTCACTGAATGTACAGTGAGTTTGACTTAGGAGGAAATGGAAAATGTGAGTGCATTTAAACAATGCTGCACTGGGAAAAAAAAAAAAAAAAAATGATACCCCTCTATGCCAGCCAATTTTTTTCTGGCTAAATGGGCTTAGTACATCATTATAAGATCCCAGGCATACATAAAAGGAATCACCAAAGCCAGAAAATTGATTGAATCAAGTCAGGTTGGTGCCTCTTGACCTCAGAAATCTTCAAAGTTACTGAGAGAGCAGAGCAGCTGTGAGCTTGTGAACTGATTTTGGACTTTTTTGGTGGCTAAATAGGCTTAGTACATCAATATAAGATCCCTGGCACATATAAAAGTAATCACCAAAGCCAGGAAGCTGGTTGAATCGAGTCAGGTTGGTGCCACTCAACCACTGTAATCTTGTAACAAAAGAGTCGATTATGCTATCTATCTATCCATCTATTGCCAGATGCCTTTATTCCGTAAGGGGTGGCCACAAACAAATTGCCTCCATGTCAACCTGTCCCCGTCATTTCATTGTCTTGCTTCCAGCTCACACCCCCTGCTCTAATATACCTCTCCACTCCATCCCTTCATCTCATTCCTGGCCTCCCCCTCCCTCTCCTCCCCTCCACCTTACTCACATACACTCTCCTCATCAGTCTCTCACTCTCAGTCCTCTCCACATGGCCAAACCGCCTCATTGTGTTTCTCCTAATGCTTCCTATCACATCCACATCCACTCCACAACGCTCCTTCTATTCCTCATTTGTCAGTCTGTCTCTCCATGTGACCCCACATGCTCCTCTTAAATAACTTATTTCCACTGCTTTCACTGTTGACTTCTGTCCTCCAACAAGGTCCAAGCTTCACTTCCATATGTTAGAGTTGGTATTACAAAACTGTAATGCAGTAACACTTTCTCTTCCATCCTCACTTCCCTGTTTCTTATCACTGCTTTCAAGGAACCAGCTACCTTTCTTCCTTGTTGTACCCTTTCAAGCACTTCACCCTTTAAAATTACATCCCTACTCATCACACTACCCAAGTAGTTAAATGCACTTACATGAAAATGTGCAAATGTGAGTCGATTATTCATGGATGACCAAAGCTGCTACCACATTTATACCCAGCAGTCTCAGCCACACCAGTCGTTGACACATGAAGGCAGCGGAGGTGGTGCAGCAGGTGCCAGGCTTTTCCAACATAACTCTTGCTGACATAGTGGAACTCTTTCATTCTCCCCGACATGACTGATACAGAAAGATAGGTCCAGCAAGTCAGTGAGGAGAAGCAGAGGGTAACAGAAGCATCATCAGAGAAGAGCAAGAGGAGAAGAGGCAAGGACCTACTTGTCGGCAGCTCAGCAACATCCTCAAGCTTGGGGATAGGCTAAAAAAAGCCATTATGGAGATCAAGAACAATGACAGACTTCAATTTTTCCTCAGCAAAATCAAGCAACTATTAACTGAGCACAAGGTCAAGCTCATAAGAAAGACAAATGAGTTGTCACGGAGTCTCATCACTACCTGTGTTGCTCCAACCCCAGTGCCAACTTCGTCATCACAGTCTCACCAGTCTCCACAGCCTAGCACTTCAACAGTGCCTGACCAACTGTCTGACAACAATGATGAAGGGGAGTTTGAGGACTTTTTGGCCCAGCCTCAGCCCCAGAGGGTTTAGAGGCACTTTAGTCCCTTTCTATAGCCCCTCAGCCTCGGATACTACCCCTCCCCTTAATAACCCCTTCTTTTGCCAAGTGATCTTTGTAGAGGCTGTATGTGTACTAAAATTAATATTTGGTATGCTCAGGAGGGAGTAAATAACTTTCAAGAGGGTCAGAAAGGGGACTTTTGGAAAATTTTGGTATATTTCCAGACTCATTTGTCCCTATAACATGGGTTTCAGTGTACCTATCTATGTGGTTTGCATTTGCCTGTCAAAATGCCCAGACCCATTAACTGTGTTGCACAGGAGGGGGACACATTATATGGAAGTTTTGACGCTCTAGCTGGGACTTGAGCCCAGGACCTCTAGGCAGAAGCCAGACACTGTTATCACTACACCATGGTGTGAAAAAAACAAATTTATGAAGAACCAAGGAAAACCATTATTGGAGGATATTTGTTGACCCGAACCCATACAATGGCGCATGTTTCAGAGTCATCAGGATGTTTGCTTAGCTCCACACAACTCGGCAAGTGAAATAGCAGTTTTAATTTATCCCAGCCATTACAGGTGCCTTCCTATATATTGGAGAAACACATATTACACGTGCATAAGTATGTGGAAGATTTTTGATGCTTTAGCCAGGAATCAGACCTGGGACCTCTAGATAGAAGCCAGGCACTGTGATCACAACACCATGGCATGATAAAAGCCAGATCTCATGAACTCTTTGAATACTATGTAAATCCATTATGGAGGATATTTTTCAAAACATACCCATATGATGAAACATGTTTCAGAGTCATCAGGGTTTTTGCTTAGCTCCACGCAGGTGGACAATTGTCACAGCAGTTTTAATCCATCCCAACTAGTACAAGCACCTTCCTTTATGTCGGAGAAACACACAGTACATTTGTGTACATATGTCCTTTTGTTGCTTTAGTCAGGAGTTGAGCCCAGGACTTCTGTATAGAAGCCAGGCACTATTTTCACTGCATCATGGTGTGGTAAAAGCCAGGCTAAATTAATTCCAGGAAGAACCAGGTAAATCCATTATGGGAGAATATTTTTCAACCTGAATCCATATGATGACACGTTTCAGAGTCATCAGGATATTTCCTTACCCCCACACAACTCGTCAAGTGACATAGTGGGATAGATTAAGACTCCTGTGTCACTTGCTGAGGTGATGGATTTTATCACACTGTGGCGTAGTGATAACGGTGCCTGGCTTCTATCTAGAAGTCCCAGGTTTGATTCCCAACTAAGGGGTAAAAAAATGTCCACATATATCCACAGACGTAATGAGCGTTTCTCCAACATACAGAGAGGTGCTTGTACTGGCTGGGATAAATTAAAACTGCTATGTCAGTTGCTAAGTTTTGTAGAACTAAGCAAAAATCCTGATGACATAGAAACATGTGGCATCATGTGGATTTGGGTTGAAAAATATCCTCCCATAATGGATTTATCTGGTTGCTCATAGAATTCAGGTGATGTGGCATATATCACACCATGGTGTAGTGATAACAGTGTCTGGCTTCTGTCTAGAGGTCATGAGTTTGATTCCTGACTATAGCATCAAAAATTTTCTACATACATATGCATGGTTAATGTGTATTCCTCCAACACACACACACACATCGTTTCGTTTCGTTTCGTTTTTGAAGGATCCAACATGCTTCCATGCGTTGGCCTTGGTCACCTAATGGCGGCTCTCCACACTGCTCGATCCCTGGCAGCCTCCCTGTTCAGTCCCTTAACCCTTAAGTCACACGTAATGACCTCGTCCCATGTCTTTCTCGGTCTACCCCCTCCAACCCCTCCCCCAATATTAACACCTCTCACCCTCTGTACCCAATTATCATCCCCCATCCTCTCCACATGTCCAAACCACCTCAGCCTACCTCTCCTCATCACAACACCAATACACTCCAGTCCCATCCTACCTCTCAACTCTTCCATCGTAAACCCAGCCCCCCCAGGCCTTGCACGCCGGAACGCACTGCATATCCACCTAATCATTGTCATTTCTGTATGTTTAAACCTGAGAATACCATACAGCATCACACTCCTAACACATGCTGCACACAAAGACCCCTTAGCACGTAAGGAGAGTCCTCTCAATGTCAGGAGAGGCAACAGCTCCTTGAACTTCTTCCAACCACTTCTCACTCCTTAGCACGTAAGGAGAGTCCTCTCAATGTCAGGAGAGGCAACAGCTCATTGAACTTCTTCCAACCACTTCTCACCCTAGCAACCGAGCTAACTCCAGCTCCACCTCCGGCACATAACATGTCTCTCAAATAACAAAACTCCACACACTCAAGAGACTCACCTGCAAGTTCAACCCTCTCACGCCTAACAATCTCCACCTGCTCTTCCCGACACGCCGCACACGTGAAATCAGCATCATCTCACAGTCTACCTCTAATACCACTACATCTCTTGTGAACCCATTTATCACAAACACTACACAAGATGGAATTACTTCCCACACCTTTGTGGCAAACTGCACATGGCCACTCTCCCTCTCCTCTGATTGTACCGCTACCAACCCTAGATATCAACACTTTTGTTTTATCCACATTTACCTTTAAGCCCTTGTACCCCATACCATCTCTCCACTTCTTAAATCTTTCCTCCGCCTCCTTTTCATTCTTTGCAATCAACACCAAATCATCAGCTTACAACATCTCCCATGGGAGTCCATCTCTGAAGTCACATGAGAGGGCTTCAAACACCATGATAAACAACAAGGGACTCAAAACTGACCCCTGATGCACACCAACATTCATGGAAAACTCATCACTCAAAACTCCATTCACTCTTACCTGGGTGTGAGCACCCATGTACATGGCCATAACCACCTTAACCAGCCACTCTTCCAGCCCTAGCTTTCTCATTGCCCACTTCACCACCTCTCTAGGGACTCTGTCAAAGGCCTTTTCCAAATCAACAAAAACAAAATACAATTCCCTTTTCTTGCCAATATATTTTTCTTGAAGCTGTCGAACAATGAATATGGCATCAGTGGTCCCCCTGCTTGGCATAAACCCAAACTGCATCTCATCGATATTCACTCTTTCTCTAATCATACCTTCTAGAACTCTCTCCATTACTTTCATTATCTGATCTAAGAGCTTTATACCTCTGTAATTTCCCCTTTCCAGGGCATCACCCTTCCCTTTGTACACATTTACAATTACACTCTTCAGCCAATCATCTGGGACAACACACTCATATATAAACGTATTTATCAGGTCAGTGACTAACCTCACCCCAGTATCTCCTGAGGCCTTCAACATTTCGGCAGTCAACCCAGACACACCTGCCGCCTTCCCCACCCGCATCCTGCCTATTGCCTGACTCACAGTAGCAGCGTCAATCAAAGGCCAAGGGCCAAACACTGGATCAACAGCTCCAAACCTTCTCTATCCCAATCAAACTCCTCATTCAACAACCGGCTATAATGCTCTCTCCATGCATCTTTAATATCCTCACTGTTCACCACTACCCTTCCATCATCATTCTTCACACACTGCTCACCTACAATGTCCCGATTATCTCTCTTCACCTGATTTGCCACCCTAAAAATCATATTTTTCCTTTCTCCATGATTTAGATTATCAAGTAAAAGTCTCTGTGACTCAGACTTCGCCCTGTATACCTCTCTTCTAGCCCTGCGCTTGGCAGCCAAGTACTCCTCCCTGTTACCACCCTTCTTCCATTCCCGGAAAAGCCTTCTTTTCTCCTTAACTGCAGCTTCTACACCCTCATCCCACCACCAAGTTACTTTATGTCTTGGTGGGCCTCTTGTCCAACCGCATATTGCATCGGTAACTCTCAAGAGGTTGTTCTTAAGGGCTCTATACTGTTCATTAACGCCTCTATCTACGGCTTCCTGTTCAGCCACCACTCTCCTCATCTCACTATAAAAGGCATCCCTTACTGATTGGTTTCCCAGCTTCCATATTTTCCTCCTAGGTACATATGTCCTCCTTCTCATCACTCGTTCCTTAAGCACCATGTCACAAATCAACAGTTTGTGCTGCTGCACACACTCCTCGCTTCCTATAACTTTAACATCCCTCACTAATCTCCTATCAACCCTCCTGACCAGAAAATAATCTATCTGACTACTATTTCCCCCGGNCTATCCCAATCAAACTCCTCATTCAACAACCGGCTATAATGCTCTCTCCATGCATCTTTAATATCCTCACTGTTCACCACTACCCTTCCATCATCATTCTTCACACACTGCTCACCTACAATGTCCCGATTATCTCTCTTCACCTGATTTGCCACCCTAAAAATCATATTTTTCCTTTCTCCATGATTTAGATTATCAAGTAAAAGTCTCTGTGACTCAGACTTCGCCCTGTATACCTCTCTTCTAGCCCTGCGCTTGGCAGCCAAGTACTCCTCCCTGTTACCACCCTTCTTCCATTCCCGGAAAAGCCTTCTTTTCTCCTTAACTGCAGCTTCTACACCCTCATCCCACCACCAAGTCACTTTATGTCTTGGTGGGCCTCTTGTCCAACCGCATATTGCATCGGTAACTCTCAAGAGGTTGTTCTTAAGGGCTCTATACTGTTCATTAACGCCTCTATCTACGGCTTCCTGTTCAGCCACCACTCTCCTCATCTCACTATAAAAGGCATCCCTTACTGATTGGTTTCCCAGCTTTCATATTTTCCTCCTAGGTACATATGTCCTCCTTCTCATCACTCGTTCCTGAAGCACCATGTCACAAATCAACAGTTTGTGCTGCTGCACACACTCCTCGCTTCCTATAACGTTAACATTCCTCATTAATCTCCTATCAACCCTCCTGACCAGAAAATAATCTATCTGACTACTATTTCCCCCGGACTCGTACGTAATCAACCGGCTGATTCTTTTCCTAAAATGTGTGTTGCACATAATCATGTCCATAGCCTCCCCAAACTCGAGCATTCTTTCCCCTTCCGAATTCCTCACACCATATGCACATCCTCCATGGACTCCTTCATAACCTTGAGCTGCTTCACCCACATGACCATTTAAATCCCCTCCCTAAACCACTACCTCATCATCACCTATACCACTTACTACACGTATTAAATCATCCCAAAATCTATCCTTCTCTGCATCATCCAATCCTACTTGTGGAGAATATGCCGATATGACTGAAATCATTTTCTGCCCAATCAAAATTTTCACTACTAATATCCTATCACTTACTCTCATAACATTCATGACATATTCCACCCATTTCTCTGCAACCAACACACCCACACCCCCATATCCGTCAGTTCCCCCCTGCCAAAACAACTTATAGTAGCAATCCTTCCCAACAATCTTTCTGGCTGATCCACCCCTGTACCGGACTTCCTGCAAACATACCACATCCACCCACCTCCTACTGAATGCCTCAACAACTTCCCCTGTTCTTCCTCTCAAACTTCCCACATTCCACGAACCCACCCTAAACCCCCTGGGTGATTTGCTGTCCTCAGGCTTGCTTCGATGCTTGTATTTGTAGTTCATAGTCGGTAAGATAAAGGGGGGTAAACATTCCAAAGGCCCGACCCATTCCACGGTCCCAGGTCCAGGCAATGGATCTGGGATCCCTAGCCCACAAGCTTACCAGTGGCTGTGGTAGTGGCCTCGGGGCACCCTGCCAGGACAGCTGCAGGGACACCCTCCAAGCGCGGCTTGGCACTGCAACTGCCCCGCCATTATACACCCACTGAAAGGGCAGCCTCCTGGGGTGCTACTCCCAGGTTCGGGCCCCTCTCTATTGAGTGGAAGCGGCAGCCTGGGAACCGCAATGCCCTGTACCCTCTAGCACAGGTTCGAGCCCCATCTCGCCCCGGACCCATGACCTATGCCGGCGGAACCCCCATCACGCCTCCCCCCAAAGTCCGCCACTAGGTAGCGGGGGCTAAGTTTTCTGGCCGCATGCCCTTGCTGGCGTCAACCCCTGTAATGTAGTGGGATATGTTGTGTAATATGTAAAGCGCATGTGGAGTAGTGCATAGGATAGTTAGAGGAAATGTTTGGGAGAGTATGCTGGTCTACTCTCCATGTTACTGTTGCACTGAAAAGGTCAGCAAAGAGGGATGGTTAGGTAGCTAGTGAAACAGGAGCTCCAGCTTTCCCTATCACCAGCATTCCCATTCCCCTCGGGAGTACCACCCTGTTCGGCCCGTGCTACAGCCTCC
>JAGKTI010011641.1:0-25191 GCA_018397915.1 Birgus latro | reverse complement strand
TCTCCCCTTTTTTTATCTTAACACTAATACCGCACCCACTCTTTTTCTCTCTCTCTCTCTCTCTCTCATTATACATATTACCTGTGCTTTTCTTTAACGCCTTTCGTCAATCAAATGTACAGTATTTATTTTCTCATTATCGTTGTAACTTTCTTCGCATTTTATCAGTAACTTCCGTTTAGAAACTTTACAATATTTTTATTACGTTAGTTCAAAGGTCTTAACTGCACCATCTGGCCCTCCAACTCTCTGTCTGCCTCTCTGCTTGTCTGTCTGTGTCTGTCTGCCTGTCTTTTTGTCTGTCTGTTTGTATCTGCCTGACTGTCTTTGTTTGTCTATCCGGCTGTCTGCCTAGTCTTTTCGCCCGTCTGTCTGTCTGTCTGTATCCGTTTACTTGTCTACTTTTTCCTTCTTTTACAAAAGATGAACAGAGGAACGAAAACAAATAAAAAAAAAAAAAACACCAGATTACAGGCGCCCTCCATTCATGAGAAATCTTTAACAGTTGAACTTAAACTGCTGTAGGCTGAAGTTTTGGGGGAACTAATCTGGGGAATCGAGTTCCAAAGAGATGCAGTTCGGGGAATAATGGAATTTGTTAGGCAGAAGTTCTCCAGAATGACACGTAGTCATGAGCGCTACCCGATGCCCGTGTAGCATGGAGGAAGGCGTGGAGAGGTGGCACAATGAATGAAACTTCGTCTGAGCGTTTGCCATAATATTATCTGTAAAATAGTGCAAGGGAGGCAACATTCCGCCCAACTTCTCGGGGAGGTAGTTCGTTTGTAATTGCCGGGTTATTATTATTCTTATAATTTTGTTCGAAATTTTCTCCTTTTGTCTTAGTGCAACCCTCTCCACATCCACTCCACAGGGGTGAGCATCATTCGAGCTGAGAGCACACATGCCTTGTAAATTATAGCTGTTACAGGGAATCTGCGTAACCAGTGATTTCATGAAATCCCTAGGGAATTCATGAAATGAGTTTAAATTAGGATGGGTTAATTGAGGTTAGATTAACTTAGGTTGCGGTTAGGTTAGGCTGGGATAATCTAGGCTAAGTTTAGGTTAGGTTAGGCTAGATTAGTTAGGTTTGGTTAGGTTAGGTTAATTTAGATGAATGCTAAGTTCATATAAATTAACCTAACCTAACCTAACTTAACTAACTAGCTTAACCTAACCTAAACTTTCCCTAGATTATCCCAGCCCAACCTAACCGCAGCCTAAATCAACCTAACCTTAATTAAACCATCGTAACTTATGCACATTTCACGAATTCCCTAGGGATTTCATGATATCGCTGGTTACGCAAATTCCCTGAAACATTAACTATTCGCCAGCGTAGAAGTTACGATTTCTGTATATTAATTCAAGTTTCTTTGAGCAGGTATGAACAAGTGATCTAATTTGAGAGGTCCAATTAAGGGTATTGTTCGGCGAAACACAGAGAATTGTAACACTTTTAGAAGTACGAATATTGGTTGCACTAAAGGTAATATAGGAATCAGGCAATATTTCTGTATTAGTGAACTGGATATGTTTGGCTTTCCTAGCATTAAATGAACCAATGCTGTTTTGTCCCCATTCAGTGATCTTAGATATGTCTTGATTTATGGAGATGGCTGTGCTGAGTTGGGAGTCAGAGATTTCAAACTTTGTGAATGGGTGCTTAAGTGTGAAGGAACTGTCAAGCGTTGAGTCATCTGCATATGAGTGAACAGGATTATGGGTGACTGACAATGGATTATTACAAGCGAGTGAAGCGAGCTATAGTAGAGAAGCGATGTTTACGTTCAGCTGAGAAAAGAGCTGCCCGACATGACCCTGCCCGACCCGACACGACACGGCCCGACCATGATGGTTTCCAGAGGCTAATAACTTTTCTGCTATGTGAGACAGAGAAGAGATTCTTCAGCAGGTAGTAGATACATTCAATAAATTTTGTTATTAGTTATTTACTCATGAGACCAAAGAACCCCCTTGGAATCCTAGCTTTCTAAGGGAATGTACCGAGGGTTTCAACTGACATACCCTACTATGAAATCGAGTTAAAAAAGATCCTGTTGTTACACTGTTTTCTTGCATGAATTCTAACAAATCAGTATCGGATATGATACTCATAAATTTTACATGAAACTTTTCTCTATTTTTAGCGGGTGAAATCAGCAAGGGTAATTGCCCCATTTCGAGGTTTTATCATTCAGTCAATAGACAAGCATTTACCGACGCAGTTTATTGACATGGCAAGTTAGGAGCAGAGATATGAACATTTGCGCGTGTGATAAATGCTATGGCTCCTCGTTATAGGCACATCCAGAGAGAAAACGTGGGAGACAGAAAACGTGAGAAAGTAAATATTAATTTAGTTCAATTTTATTCTTTTGTTATTTTTCAACTACCTTATCAGAAATGCTGAAAGTTTACACCAAGATGAAATTATGATGATAGGCGTACTGTACGTACAAGCGTTCGATCACTTGCCACGCGCTCACGAAGTGCATTTTACTGGTTAATGTGAATGAGGAACAGGATTGGAGCCAGGATTCATTCTTGTGGGGCACCAGCATTAACTGAGTGGAAATTGAAATATATGAAGTCTGATCGAAAAGCATCCAACGTTTAGCAGGTGGGGAAAAAAAAATGAGATCAGACTTTAATCCCCTTCAAAGTATGCCCCTTAGGACTGAACACACTTAGACCAGTCATCCAATCATTGCTGGATACATTTTGTAAAGTCAGTTTTTGAGATCGCCAACAGGATCTTTGTCGTATTTGTCTTTATCTCATTTGTGTCATTAAATCCTGAGTTCTTCAGCAGCATCTTCAGTTAGGACATTGCGAAAAGTCACAGGGAGCCATGTAAGGAGAGTAGGGAGCTTGCTGGACCTGTATGATCCTGCGTTTGGTAAAAAAAAATAAAAATCCTGGACGAGATTAAATGAGTGGTCTTGAGCCTTGCCCTGGTGGAGTTGCCAGTCCTCCACCTCCCACAACTCACTTTTCTTGCAATCCACTGCATTTCGTAGGCAACGGAGAACTCCCAGGTAGTGCTCTTTATTGATTGTTTGGCCTTCTGGAGCGTACTCATAATGAACACCCTGGTAGTAAAAAAAAAGAAAAAAAAAACTCAGGCATGGGCTTCACCTTGCTCCGAACCTGCCGTGCCTTCTTTGGCTTTGGTGACTCCGATGACTTCCATTGTGACGACTAAGCTTTCGTTTCTACGTCATATCCATTCGCCCAAAGTTCATCACCAGTTATCTTTTTCATTAAGTCTGGATTCTGACTAGCAAGTTCAACATGTCTGTAGCGAACGAAAATGCGACGAGCAAGAAGAATACATCCTCAAACACACGCTGTTTGGAAGCGACTAGATTCGGTAGCAGTGCTGAACATGTTCGAGCACGCGCACAGTGATTCAAGATCATGCTCCACCGAGTCGAATCCCCTTGGTTTACGAGAAAAAAAAATGTGGTAGGATACTTCTCGATCAGAACTCGTACATCATCTTCCTTTACTCTTATTTTTCTGTCGCTGAAGATGAGAAAATTAGTGGGACCAAAGATGCAAGGGATATCGGATAAAGGGACGGGAGCAAGTACTTAAACACACTCACATTTTCCATTTCCTCCTCATCCAGCCTCAGTGTACATTCACTGACTTCACTTTTCTCGAAGACCATAACTTTACTCCTCCCTTAATTCACCTCTAGATTCCGTGTTTTACATACTCTCCCAAACTCATCCACCAAGCCTTAAAGCTCCCTTACGTCTTCACTTAACCGAACAGTATCATCTGCAAACAACAGTACAGGGAGTTTTCAGATACTGCCGTCTCTCATTAGGGCCGCTCCACCATCCACTGCCCTACCTTGTAACTCTTTTATTACCTTGTCCATATACAGAATGAACAACCATGGAGACATGACATATCCTTGTTTCAATCCAACCTTCGAATAGAAAAATTCACTCAGTTCACTCTCCACACGCACTGCAGCCTTAGCATCCTCATACAAACTCTTCATGGCATTCAACAACTTCCCCTCAACTCCATATATTCTTAATACTTTCCACAATCTTGTCTGTTCTGGAAAATATCATACATTTGCTCTGAAATAAATTATGGCCTCTATTATTCATTAATAGTTTTTTGTAATAAGATGGTTGTTCTCGGTCATTATTGTTTCCCGATTACTTTTCTTTTACTTATCGTTTCGTATGTTGCAAAGATGTTCTAAAACTCGCTCGGGATCCTACTAGTAGTAATGCCTTCAGGCAGAGCTTCATCGATTTTCCCTGGAATGATTATTGATTCCATGGACGAGAGCCATCTGAGTGTGCCTCGTGCATTACAGAGGCTATGCTCTCGGACATGGAGTCTTATATTCCTTTCTCTTATCGTGTGACTAATGAAAAAAAAAAGAAAAAAGAAAAAAAGATTTAATCACGCTTTTTCTAATGCTGTCCACAACAAGGAGAGGGCCTTCAAAAGCTACCCGAGCCATCCCACCTCTGAATCTCATCTCTTTTATGTTTCTGCCTGAAATCATGCTACGCCTGTCCTTCGCTCTGCTAAAATTAATTTCACTCGCTCCTTCTGGCTCCTACCTGAAAACCATTTTTACAACTTTACTTTATCATCCTTCCTCCTCATTTTCATTCTGATGGCTCTGTAGCTGTTTCTCCTATTCATAAAGCAGAACTGTTTGCTCAGACTTTTTCCTCCTATTCCACATTAGATTATTCCAATTTACTCATCCGTACACACACACATTTACTCGTATCTTAGCCCCAAAGGGAGAAGGGATAGATCTTCACTGCACCACACTGCACGAGGGTCAACCGCGCTGTGCAATCACTGACATCCACAGCTGGGCTTGACAGAAGAACTAGTTTACCCCTGCCATATCATAATGGACCCATCCCCTAACCTGCACCTGACATGATCAGCTTATCAGACCAAATGCAGGAGAATGTCTCTCAGTAATGGTATTAAAAAATCGCACAAATGTGGTATTTCACAAGTGGGCTTTTAGTTGTAAGAATCTTAATGAAGAGTTTTAAAAATACAATGAAAGACTGAATATCAATTTTTTTTTTTGGTTTTGGAAGGTTAGTAGATTACGAATCACTCCACAAGTCATCATAGAAAACAAAAATAAACATCCTTATATCATAGAAAATTAAATGGATACAAAAAATTTGAGTGCAGGCCTAAAAATAATTATATTGCCGCACCCATGCCAAACCTATAGGACCAAATGTAGAATCCACAAGTGTGCAAAGAATATATTTTTTAAGTATCCAACCAATAGTGTGGTAACACCCTCATCAGTACTGTTTAAGCATGGACTGATAGATTTAAAGCAGTAATCCTCTTATGTTTTCATGTTATGTGAAAGGCAATACAGTAAACAGTGTTGGTTAAGCATACCCTGTGTTATCAGGATATATCAATGGAGATAACATTTAGAAGTATACGTGTGCAGGACAATTTTTTCCCATAACGACATCCAGTCTAACCATTCTCTATACATCCTCATATTACCAAGCAATATCTGTCATAAACAGTGTAGATAATCATAAAATGAAAGGCATATAATGCCAAAAATGGCTAAACCCATCAGTTTATTAATTAATAAAAAGAAGAAACAAATGATGGAAAAAAACAGAGGACAGTACAGAGGCTGAATGAGCATTGGGAGCAGGTGGGAGGCAACATGGTGCCCAGTAATCATGTGTTGCATTCTCTCTATAGAAGCTGCTGGCCTGGGCGGGTGACAGTGGCTGGCTAATGCTCTCACAAGTCACTGTCTGTGTCCTAGCTAAGTCTCATCAACCAGTACATATGGCTCGGTAATTCACATAGAGGGAAAGGAATCAGATACAGTCGACACTTGATATATTGTAGTTTATCCTATTGCGCTAGTGGGAAACTGGAGGCGACTCTCTGAGATCAGCTGCTGTACCTCGAGCCTCTGGGAAGCAAAATAATAGGAAGGCCTTTCAAATGGTGGCGGGAGAGCTATAGCTGTAATTCAAGTCACTCTCTGGTGTTCTGCAGGCTAATATCAGAAATCAGCTCATGTCTCCGGCCTTTGAAGGGTTAAGAGAATGTGCTTTTGTGTGGACAGATGACAGAGGTTTGTAAAATTCCTTCATGGCTTTGAAACCTTTGACTACAAGGACAAATCAAAGTATTCGTACGTACTCGATGCAGAATCATGGATGGGAGCTGGACTTGCGGAGTTTCAGTAAGATACATGAGGTAATATATTCCTGCACAAGATAAGCAACACCTGGAATCAGCTACCGACACAAGTGCTTGCCAGTTCCTCGATAGACTAGTTCAGGACACGGTCAGACAAAGTTTTGCTAGACTTAATTTACTGATAGACTGAACGTTCTTTTTTCTGTAAACAATCATGATCTAGCCTTTTTTCCTACATTAGAAGCGTTTCCCTTCCATGACTGGGCTGTGGGAGGGAGAGGTGGGTTGGGGAGAGCCTTCGTCCTCACTATTATTTTCTTTCACTTCAAGTAGCAACGTGCACCCGGCAACTTTATTCAAGGTACCTCACTGATATGGGTCGTGATACATTTTGAGCAACTACTTGTCCCTGCAACACTTGGTAACGTCTTCTTCTTCCTCTCCTCCTCCTCTTCTCCTGTAACCCTCAAACCTCCTATCCTTTTCATTTCCTGCTCCTCTTCTAATCTTTCTATCCTCCAAACGTCATTTCTCTTTCCTCCCCCACCTCCATCCACTCCTGTACCCTTCAGATCTCACTTTCCTCTCCCGATCCTCCTCCTCCTCCTCCTCCTCCTTCCTTTCACCTCTATGCAAATTGGCCCTTATCTCCTCATTTTCTTCCTCACTGTTCTTCCCGCTCTCTCTCTCTCTCTCTCTCTCTCTCTCTCTCTCTCTCTCTCTCTCTCTCTCTCTCTCTCTCTCTCTCTCTCTCTCTCTCTCTCTCTCCGTTTGTCTGTCTGTGTATATTTATTTGTTTGTCTGCTTATCTGCTTGTTTGTCTGTATATATTTGTTTGTCTGCTTGTTTGTCTGTGTATATTTGTTTGACTGTCTGCTTGTTTGTCTGTGTATATTTGTTTGTCAGTCTGCTTGTTTGTCTGTGTATATGTATGTCTGTCTGCTTGTTTGTCTGTGTATATTTGTTTGTCTGTCTGCTTGTTTGTCTGTCTGTCTCCCTCCTCCCCCCCATCTCTCTCTCTCTCTCTACTATCTTACCCTTCCTCCCCTTTTTTCTCTCTCCCCCTCCTTTCTTCTCTCCCACCCACCCCCTCCCTCCCCATAACTCTTCCCACCCCAATAAGCAACTCAATTAATCCCTCTCCCTTCTCCCTCTCCGCTCTCTCTCTCTCTCTCCCTCCTTCCCTCCCTCTCTCTCTCTTTCAGCCCTTCCTTTTCTCTGTCCTCACTCTCTCTCTTCATTCCTCCCCTCCTTCTTTTCTCTCTCCTTCATTCCTCCCAGTCTCTCCATTCTTTCCCTTCCATCTCTCCTTCCCTCCTACTTCTCCTCTCCTCCATGCCCCTCCTTACCTCTCTGCACCTTATCTCTTCTCCCCCTCTCTACTCTCTTCCTCTTTCCGTGCCTCCCCTCCCTTCCTCTCTCCGTCCCTTGCTTTCGCTTCCATCTCTCTCTCTTCATTCTTTCTGCTGGTTCACGCATTCAATCACGCCCTCAGTCCTTCAGTCACCCTCTCACCTCCCCTTCCTCCCCCCATTTTCTCTCTCATTCACTGACTCCCACATCACACCAATTCACTGATTCACTCATTCCTACGCTCACTAAATCATACTCACCCACTCACTCACTTTCTTGCTTACTCCTTCACCCATTTTCACAATCACGTCATCGCATTCACTCACTCAACTCACTCCCATAGTCTCTCGGTCACTCAGTCTCTCATTCCTATCATCTCTCAGTCACTCTCCTCATTCACATTTTCTGTCACTCCCACTCATTCTCGCTCCTACACTCTCTCAGTCACTCTCACTTTCTCGCTTCTACATTCTGTCTCCTTCCCTACCTCACTCATGTACTCACCTAGGGCCTCGTCGATCAATCCAATCATTTCCTCTCCCTTCCCCCTTAATAACACTTGCTCCAATAATTGCAGTTGCAACATAGTGTACACATCTATATTTCACTGTGTTCTCTGTATAGGACGAGACAGGAGCCAGAAACAATTACACAGTGGATTATGTTGTGGAGAGTTATCTTATTAAGCTGAGGAAAGCATCTTTCATTGTTGATGTTGTTGCTGTAGGTTCAGTTGGTGTGAACCCTGTGAACTGCTGGCTTAAGTTGCCCTACCCCTACAGTCCCCACTCCTTTCAGGTATAGGGAAGTAGCTGAGGTATGTTTTTATAACCAGTCCGTTTGTATAACCAGGCAATAGAGCCATCCAGTCACATCGGTGCCACCACGTGAAGTCGGCCCTCTCCAGCACCATCCCGTATTAAAATTGCTTATTATCCTTTATAGCCAGTCCCGCATTAAAATGGCTATAACGGATGGTAAGCCCAGAAAATGTAATCACATACAAGGATAATAACACAAACATGCATAATCATACAAGAGATATTAAAGTGTAATGTTAAGGCGCGTCCACACGTGTCCTCGAACATGTGTTGACAAAACGGCTGGCAACGTGTTAGGATACATGTATGCAACAGTATTTGGACAGATGTATGCAAACATGTTACAGTGCAGCTTCGAACCTACTGGCAGCAGATGTGATGGGACAAGTATGTCCAACTGCCCATACGAGGCAGATGTGATTTCATCATGATGTTGCCAACATGATCAGGACACTGCTGTTCCGAGCAAGTTTGCAGCTTGTTCGTTACTGTGTTGCTTACATGTTGCCAGCACTTGTTCTGGCACACGTGTGGACGAGCCCTAAGGTACCTACGGTGGAAGCGGTGTTAAGTAGCCCTTACCTTTTATAACTCACTCAATCCAATGAAGAGGTTTTAAACTTTATTCTTGCTACGTCTGCCTGGGAGATTTCTCGAACACAAATAGTCAGATATACCCATCATCAACCCTTCACTACATTAGGCCTCACCAAGCCGGACAAGGAGCAATCTGTGTAATACCAGCGTCCTGCGATTGGTCTAAGGGCTATGCATTTTATTTTGTCTTGTAACATTGATTTTCAGTCGATTGCTTTGAAAATTGAACCATCTCATCCTTCCCTGACCTATGTCCTTCCATCAACTTAGGTTCAAACCGGATCAAAACTGTGTGAGCTGACCTGGCCCTGAGCCTTTAACCTTTGTCCTATTACTTCCAAAATTAAATATGTTTACCCTTGCCGACTCTAAAGTCTTCCAAGTTTGGTCTAAATTAAATAAAAGCTATTTGAGATATAAGGTCAAACATTTTAGCTTGTCTGGTGACCTTAACCGTTTACCGAATGTTCTCAGAATCGAACCACTATATCCTTGCCTTACTCTCAACCGTTCCACTAAGTTTCATCTAAGTCAGATACAAACTGTTCAAGCTGAGCTTGCCATATGACTTTGACTCTTCACCTCTTGTTCTAGAAACAGTTAGGCACTCACTTGGCTGACTCTTCGCCCTTCCACCAGGCCTGGTTAAAGTCGGATCATAACTGTCTGAATTATACTCTTCACACAAACACACACACACACACACACACACACTCACCCTCACGCCGCGGAGAAAAAAATAAGTCTAGATGTAAGGAGAATTAAAATGAATACATTATGGAACTGAAGGGGCTCAGGTAACATTCTCGTCGATTAAGGAAGCTCTGCAGCACCTTATCCTAACCAATCATTTCAGTGTAAGTTGCCTTAATATCCTCTTGGAAGTTACTCATGCAAAATACACCGGTGTCAGAAAGATACAAAAACATGCAAAAGGAAAGTAATATGTATTATGTAAAAAAAATCGTTTAGGAAAATATGTTAGAAAGTTTCCTATGGTAATGTAAACACTGGCATTTATCGCTTTGCTACCCTGCCACGGCGCCTTCCTGCTGGGGATGTACACACTATAAATAAAAACTATCTTGACATGTTCCAGTCTTGACGTTTTGAAGTAGTGGACTAATCATATATAATGTCATTAAACATATGCATATGTGTCGAGCTACATGTAAACTCTTTAAAGTAAACTATTATAAGAAACATATAAATATATACCGAGTCACATATATGCATATTACTACAGCTACACACGTGCCTACCTAAGAATATACAGCTACATACGTCCCTTCATACAAACGCATTTACCATAAAATAAGCTTAAATATACATAAACAAAAAATTTTATACCAATACACGTGCGGTATAAAAATATCCCGTACGGTACATGAAAAACTGAATATGACTGCACACCCGTACACAAATTCCTCCATGTACAAGTGTATAATTAAATCTGTCTACCTGTCTACCTATAGATAGATAGACAGACAAATAGACAGGTGGATAGATAGGTAGGTAGGTAGAAGATAGACAGAACGATAGATAAGTAGGTAGGTAGGTAGGAAGGTAGACAGAAGGTAGATAGACTGATAGAAGTAGAGAAAGACAGATAGACAGACAGGCAGACAGTCATAACACTACGGTAATCATCTCTGTGGGTAGTGGAGAGAAAGAACAGCATACTACCCACATAATACCCACATAATACCCACATAATACCCACATAATACCCGAGTTTCATCATCCCCTTCACTAAGATGACATATTTCACATTAAATTCGACCTATTTCCATACGACTTAATTACCCTCGAGAAGTATTTTTAGACCTAGAGGTGTTAGATTAGGCTTCATTAACCCTTTCATTACAAGAGCCTTCATTGACCCCTTCACTACAAGAGCCTTCATTAACCCCTTCATTACAACAGCCTTCATTAACCCCTTCATTACGAGAGCCTTCATTAACCAATTCACCACAGTTGTCTTCAATAAACCCCCCATTTTCTGAGGTCTCTACTTAAGTTGAATAATTCGTCTGGTCATGGGAAGAATATAGTAAAAAAAAAATGCGTAGTAAAAGGCCCGAAAGTACAGTAGTTTGAAGAGGTGGTTGTGGTAACGCTTTTTCGTATTAATAAAGGGGTGACACCACTGCTCGTTACTGATGATGGAAGCAGCCTCGTAACTCACAGGACACAAGATGAATGAGGACGTGGGTTGAAGGGTACTATTGTATTCGTAACTAGGAATTTCTCTGTTCCTACCTCAGAAAATACCCAGTAACAGTGTTTTAGATCTGCCCATCCATTGTGAGAGCTAAATAGGATTCATTTTTATAGTGTCATACTTTAATCTTCAGATACGGTAAAACAGTCCTTCCTTTGTTTTTCGCCAATGATTGGAGTACTAACTTTAATAAGGTTGCCCAGTACTTTTGATACAATTTTTAGATATCCATAAGATTGGTTAATCATAATGTTGTTGTTCTGGCATTAGGATCATCTGAATGAGAATCCACTGGACCGCATTCAACCTCCCACTTCAGCTGAGTGCTTCCTGACATCTTTTGTAGAGATTATGTTGAAGGTTTGTTCTGTGAGAGTGAGGTGCATGAGGTGAGTAAACTTGTGTGTTGCGGTGTGAGAGACTGCACTGGATTATGGGCATGGTCGGCTGTCTGTAGCTTATAATTTTGTTCTGGCACTAAGGCAGAGAAAGGTAATGGCTCATTGTAGTGTGGCAAGGTGGACTCGTGGCTTCTGGGAAAGGTGATTTCTCTGGGAGATGGGGATTCATGGAGGATGTTGTTTGATTATGGGTACTGGATGGCCTTGCTGACTATGTGTTTATGTGTATGTTTGTGAGGCGTTAGGTGAAGAAGGAAAGATATTTTTGAGACATTCTCTTTAGAGCTTGGGAGTTGTTCTATTTCTGTGTGGTGTAGTGAGTTGTTCTATTTCTATGTGGTGTAGTGAGTTGTTCTATTTCTATGTGGTGTTGTGGTGGTAAGGGGGTTGTGGTGTAGCATAAAGTTTCTGCGTTAAACTAAACTGTGCCCCTCATTCATGTGGCCCTTGAATTAGACTACTTTTGTTTCTTTTTTTATGGAAAACTGGAAAAAAAATGCTAAAAACTTAGCAAAGAAGATGTTCAAGACAACTTAAAACTGAACAATTGGGAGCCAAATTCAAGATCCGTTCATTTCAAGATATCTAAATACATTGCTTAAGTTTGGAGGTCAGACGTAGAGAAAAATAAAAACTAAGGAAGACAGTTCTAGAGATGACCTGCTGCACCCATGAATGAATGAATGAGAATATCGATTAACTGTTATAATAGGAAGGGGTACAGAAAAAGGGTGAGAGTGTTCTACCGGACGGGTGCTGCACACCGCACGTAATATATGAGCGATGCAAGCAGGGAGTTCAGAAGAGCAGTGGATACTTTAATAGGGATAGCAGAGACAGATTAACGAAGCGAAGAGAAAAAGGCTGAAGCGACTCAGTAAGAGGAGGGGAACTGATGAGATACAAAGCCTTTGACTCCAGACCGTTTAGAAGAGCTGTGTGTGAGAAGCCTCGCACCTCCCCCCCCCCCCCGCACACTCACACGCAAGAGTTGTACTCTACACAGGGGGTACTAAGATCCCTGTACAAAGTCATAAGAAAATACGAAGCTGGATGAGGACATCCAGTCTCTTGGAAGCGAATTTAGCAGTGAGGTAACGTGATCTTTCTATGATGGGTCCTGAGAGAATGAACCCGTGAGCATATTAAGAGATTAGGAAAAGACTGAGCCGTAGGCTATATTACCGAATATCAAAATATTCTTCTGCTTAATATTTTGGGTGATTGAAAGACGTAGCAACTGGGTTTCTGATGCACTGAAAATAACAAGAATTCTCTCACCACAATGAAATTTTATAGCCAGGTCAGAAACCAGATTTGCCATAGAATCATTCCATGACTGCTGAAGTAACTGCCCTGATGGATGCTAACAGACGCAGGTGGAAATGTGAAGGGTGGAGTCATCAGCGTATCATTGGCTAGGATTAGATGTGGAGTTCAAAAGATCATTAACGAATAGAAGAGCTTGTAAAAGGGGAACAGAACCCTGAGGAACACAACTATTGATAGTTTTAGAAGAGAAGTGGCCATCTACAATAGCAGCTAAATATGGATTGGAAATTAAGCAAGGTCACAAACAGAAAGATGGAAACCATAAGAGGACAGTTTGGAAATTAAAGATATGTGCCAGATCCGGCAGAAACCTTTGAGATAAGTGCGACGACAAAATTTTCACCAAAGTTCCTCCAGGAAGATGACCAAGAGTCAGAAAGGAAGGTGGGATCAGCAGTGAAGTGTCCCTAGCAGAACCCATACTGGTACTCAGAAAGTAGAGTATGAGAAAAAAATGTTTCAGAATCTTCATGTTTATGACAGACTCGAAAATTTTAGAAACATAGGTTTAGCAAGTGTAAGAAGGTCGGGAACGGGCATTCTTTTTGGGCACCGATCGAATGAGAACAAAATTCTAACAAGAATTAAAGATAAAAGCTGAAAGATAAAGATGAATGAATTTACTAAGGTAAAGGTGTTAGAATGGAACACAGTCCTTACGAAGAACGACCCTATTAGTAGAAGAAACAACTATAAAACCATCCGCATGGAAAAGCGGAAGAAGCAAAGTAATTAGAAATGATACCGGCAAAGTGCCAGAGGGAAGAGGAAGAATTTGAGTAGGAGAGTTCAGAGCTTTTGGAAAGAATTAAACTGTTTTTAAAAAGCCTAAGAAAAGACTCAGCAGATTCCAGACAGAAACATATACAGTATAGCGTGTGACTCAAAGGTCAGTTGGCACCGGTACGTTTTGTAGGCCACCCCCATGGTGAAAAAAATCTTTAGTTGTGTCTTTATGAATCCTGTTTTTAATCTTGAGGCTATACTCTGTGTTTTATGAAGCTTTACCATAACTGTTGCTGGTATGGTGAAGTTTATTGGTTGGACCTGGGTAATATATCGTTGTCTTGATCAACTATTTATAAACTGTTTTCACCGTTTTCAAAGCACCGGAGGGATTTTACATTAATATTGTTTGTGCCTTGGGAAAAAATATAACGTATAGACCCAGAATTAAAGATCTGTTTCTGGCGGAAGTGACTGGTTCAAGGGGGTGACTGGGGGGTTTGATGGAGATTCATGTCTGTCCCCAGCGAAGAGTGATGGTTGGTGATGGTGACGCAGTTAGTCTGTGCGTGCAACCCAATGTTCCAGTGAATATACATAGTTTTGGTGTTGGTCTGCTGCATGTTGAGTCTAGAGTGTCGTGCAGCTGCTGCCAAGTCGTCAGCATAGAACAGAACTACTACAAGAGCGTTGGTAGGTCGTGGTGGGGGAGGTTAAAGCGTCGGTAACATGACTAAACCCTGTAGCGCATTACTCCCCTCAGAGTCGGGGGTTTAGTATTAAATTGAAGGTAATGCCATACGATTTTATTTTCCTAAGAATACGCCATGGAAGCGTGATGGAGCTAGTGCTGTCACCAGTAACCTTTTCATGGTAAGAAATCTCAGCCAAAGCCAAACATTTTAATCGGCCGAGAGTGAGTCACAGGAGCCTGAGAAAGTTAAGACAGAGATTTCAATTAAGTGAAGGGAAACTCGGCCCTTTAATGACGCCAGTCGAAGTTCAGAGAGTTAGGGCGATGTTTGTTCCACGACCTGGGAACTGGAAATGTTGAAATAAGGCTTAAGTCAACTCTACGCCAATGTTAATCCTCCTACCGCCAGGAGAGGACACCTTCTGTAGTTAGGGGACTAATTATTCCACTCCGGCGACGTCTTCCTGTTTTGATATGCCTACTAGGTATTTACTGAGCTTAAGATAGACTTGTCAAACTGGAGGAGTTAGATCCGGCCTTCATTAATTCGTCCAGCTGGAGAGAATAATCCTGACTTGAAAAAATAGTTTGGAATTAGCTAGAATGTACTAGAAAAGATGTTCCTGAATTCAAGGAAAGAAAGGTCACTCGTCCACTAAAACGATGTCACTGGCTCAAGGAGTTAAAGATTCATTGTGTACAAAAAAAATGCCTCCGGATAAAGGAATAAAGGGGTTAACGGTTAACTGCATACTGTAACTGGATCCAAGGAGTTCAAGGTTACCTGTGGGATAATCCGATTTCACTGCATTCCAAGAGTTAAAGATTAATTTAGTACTAAACTGTATCACTGGATTCAAGGAGTTAAAGGGTTAATTGTGTACTGAAAATGATGTCACTGTACTGATGGAGTTAAAGGTTAATTGTGTACTAAAATTGATGTCACTGGATTCATTGAGTACATGGATAATCACGTTCTAAAAAAGATGTCACTAGAGCCAAGGAGTAAAAGATTAACTGTGTACTAAAATTGACGTCACTGGGGTCAAGGACAAGATTAACTGTGACCCACGACTGACGAACCGAAGTGATCAAAATGAAGCTTAAATTCGTCCCAGATCAAGCTTAAGTCAGTTGTAGTCCAGTTTAATCAGCCTCCCGACCAATGGGCTTGCTCTGCCTTTCCCTGAAGCTTAGTGTGAACTTGTGTCTCTGTGTAAAGCCTACCAACGCCCCTCCCTCCCTCCACCCTCGCCCGTTTACTGGGAGAACTGGTTAGCGATTTCCATGCGAAGACGGTCTTGTGTGGGGCGGTGTGTAGTGTGTGGGTGTATGTATACTGTATATAGTATATATACAGATAGATAGATAGATAGATAGATAGATAGATAGATAGATAGATAGACAGATAGATAGATAGATAGATAGATAGATAGATAGATAGACAGACAAACAGACAGACAGACAGACAGACAGACAGACAGACAGACAGACAGACAGATAGATAGACAGACAGACAGACTGACAGATAGATAAAAAGATAGATGATTGATAGATAGATTGATTGATAGATAGACATATAGATAGACAGACAGATATAGACTGATACAGATGGAGAGAGACAGACTGAGACTGTCTGTCTGTATGTATGTCTCTAGCTATCGATAAATTTCTCTTCCCCCCGCCCGTCCACACATACAGACACACACCGCCACACTCAAGACCGTCTTCGCATAGAAATTGCCAACGAATTCTCCCAGGAAAAGAAAGAAAGAAAGAAAGAAAGAAAGAAAAAGAAAAAGAAAAAGAAAGAAGAGAGAGAGAGAGAGAGACGTGTCATCGGTAATATCGACTCTTAGCAAAAGCTGATTACCTGCTCTAACTGTTTCCCATGCAATAAATTCTTCTAGTAAGACACTAAACGACTGTCTTCAGCTGAGGGGAAAGCTGGTGGCGAATAGGTTGCAAATTATCTCTATTAATCTCGCAACTGGTACATGTGTCTTCAGCTTACTAAAACAGCTTGATTTTAGCCGGAATTAAGTTACTCAAACACGTTCATGGCAACGATGAGGTTAAAGACTCTCGTGTAGTTTTTAGGTATATAAGCTTTCTCGTCCTTCTACTTTTCTTTTCTCGCAGGACCTAATTCATGACTGTTGGAAGCAGTAGCAGCACCCGACAGACGAAAGGTTTTTGACTTGAGACAATATATATCTATCTATAATCCCGCAAGGGGTGACCGTTTGTCTTTGAGTTAGTTGTTTTACGGAGAGGGACACTAACCCTCCGCCAACCTACTTGTTGACACGTATGGAACAGGTATGGGTTGGTTATATGGTTACCACCCAGCGTTGTATATTGTTTCCTGGCTTATAGGAAACCATTTGACTTGTCACTCAATGTAAAGCCACCTGAAATGGAAGGAGAGTAATAAAAAGGTGACAGGAAAGATGGAAGAAATAAGAAGAGAGGAGGGCAGACACAGAAAAAGAATGATAAAGGTGAATGAAGAACTAGGCAGCACTACATCAAGTGAGGAGATGAAAACATGTACCATCTGCTATGGCCTTAGCTGAATTATGACGGATGATCGGAATATTAATTTTCATATATTGTATCCTGTTATTAATTTCAAGGTTTTATACGCTTATTAATTTGACATTTGCATGATTTTGTTGATTCCAAGCTTCGTACACTTCTCCTATATCCAGTTTTCCTTGCTTTTATTTTTTTCCATCTCATACCTTTTGATCGGGCTAATTCTCATGTCTTATTTAGGGATCAAGATTCTGTGCATTTCCATAATGGTCCATTCCAACCTTCGCACACTCTAATCACACAGGTTCCCATCTCACAAGCTAAAATAAAATACAATCTCACACATTGTACTTCAGTTTCGCTTACGGTATTTCAAACTGTTCACATTTCGCAGACGTGAATTCGTTCCTACTTCGCATACAGGAACAACAGTTTCTTCAACTTCTGTACACAGTACCATCTTGAACAATACTGGCCATTAGATCATTTCAGTCTTGTCACGATACTTGGCATTATATCACTTCAGTCTTGCCACAATACTTAGCATTATATTATTTCAATCTTGTCACAATACTTGGCATTAGATAATTTCAGTCTTGTCACAATACTCGGCATTAGATTGTTTCAGTCTTGCTAAAATGCTGGGCATTAGATCTCATCACCTATCGTGTTTTGTATAAAATAGTTAAATTTGCAGACACCCTTGACAAGAGTTATTTTTATAAATGATTTCCCTGTTATCTAGACTAAACACAGGCTCTGCATCAAACTTCATCACGCTACTAGTTGCCCCAGAGTCCACACAGGCGAATTGTGTTCTTGATAACAACAACTGGGCTTGTGTTAGGTGAGTCATTTTTTTTTTTTTTTTGAAATAACAGAACAGAGGAAGGAAAAACAAATGAATGAAAAAAAAAATCCATACACCAGCTTACCGGTATCCTTGAATCTGGCTCTCTTTTGTATTGTTTTTACTTTTTTCTTGGAAGGTACAGTATGCGGGCCCTGGCCTTTGGTTCCTTCTTCCTTGCATTAAAAAAAAATAAAGAAATATCTGTAACAGTTAGACTTGAACAGCTGTAGGTTGAAGTTTGGTGGGAAACAACTCTGAGGAAGCGAGTTTCAGAGAGATGCAGTTCAGGGAATAAAAGAATTCTGATAGGCGGAAGTTCTGCAATATGGCTGTGTGACATTCAAGTCATGAGCGCTGCCAGATGCCCGTGTAGCACGAGGGAAGGCATGGAGAGGTGGCACAATGGCCGCAACTTCGTCTGAGTATTTGCCATTAAAATATCTGTAAAACAATGCAAGGGAAGCAACATTCCTTCTTACTCACAGCGGAGGTAAATTATTTGTAATAGCAAGGTTATTAATAATTCCAACAACTTTCTTCTGAATTTTGTCTAGATGTTTTAATGCAACCTCTCCCATCCATTCCACAAGGGTGAGCAATATTAAAGTTGAGAGCGCACGTGACTCTTGTAAATTATAGATATAGGGATGATATTTTCCCCTTCAGTCCGGTGACTTGTCTTACTGATTTATTCCTGCTACATCCAGACAATTTCACCAAGCTTTAGGAAGGTCTCTTATGAAGGTGGCGTAAATGATCAAGGCTATTTCTAACATCTCAAGATCGAAAAGTGTCTTCAGAGATAAAGAATTTTGTCTGGAGGTATCAATAATAAAATAAGATTTGTCACCGCACTGAGTAGGGTATCTAAGAGATATACAGTCAATTTCCTACCGTAACCAAGATTTGCTTATAGAGGCAGAGCAAGAGACAGGGGGTAGATCCGGCTCTTTCCTTCCCTTATTGATCCTGGATAAACAAATCTTACAACAGAATTAGCGGCATAAATGGCTTCGTAGCATCTGTTACTCAGCCATTAATTCTGCACATTACACATCGGTATCATCTTGTATGTTAATACTCCGATATCAAAACAATATAAAGAGCATACAGTAGAATGGTAAGGTGCAACATGGGAAATTAATTGCGAAAGAAACGGTGCTACGTAGCCTCCTATGCACTTATAATACACAAAGGACTACAAAGGAACCAAACGGCGACAGATGTTAGTTGGTTCGGGGTATGTTGCAGGGAAGGTTACACTAAACATAACTATTCTACGAGTTAAAGACAAGGATAGGAAAGCAGTAACGAAATGGCACAGACCGTGAGTTTGTTTGTGCATCATTTTCCTGGAGAAGTATTTACAAAGGTTAATAACCAGTTCACAGGATAAGTTGTCTCCGTATCAGTTAAATAATTCCCCAGACCACTTGTATGTCATTTTTTTTTTTTCACCTTAACATTAGCTCTAACTTGACTGTGAAGTTTTTGAGAGCTGTATTAGTGAGCGACATCTTCTGTGCAAGCAATCTTATGGAAAACATTAGAGTCTTTTACAGCTATCGCGGATTTTGCGATAGATTATAATAATACTGTAAAATTTTCATCCGAATGTAGTGAAAAAGTAAACTGAAACTGTACGCTACAAGTTTGATCTGGTAGACTGATTCCAAGTTACCTTAGTCAGGTAATGCTTATTTATTTCATATCTATTATAATATATTTCTTACTGGATTCCCTGCACAGAGGTTAACTCTGTATCAAACACCACCTTGCATCCTAAAAAATTAATGAAGGCAAAAGGTATATATCTTTTTCGAAATGAACCAGATAGACATGAGCAGCTCATTGATTATTGAAAGCCTGCCAGCGAGAAACGAACTACCCACTACGAGCTGAGACAAGAGCGGCAGACACTCGCCATCTCCCACACAGATATTACTCTTCTCAAGATATCACCCGCCGCTAGCTGACCACGTTTGTTAGTCTTGGATACAGATATACACGGCTTCCATACAAAATATAATATTTCCACACCATATAACATTGTTATACTCCATCATATATTAATTTATATATCATTAACCCTTTAGCGCTCGGTAAGTTTTAATAAGTTTTGGGTTCCACGACATCACCTTTCTCCCCTCCCCCCCGCGCCTGCTGCGCTCTCCCAAAAAAGTGTATTCTCGGCTTATTTTCACCACCCAAACATATTTATTTTGCCCGAGAACCTACATATTCCTATTCGTCGATGTTTGTTCTACATGATAAGAAAAAAAAATAACACACTATACGTACATTATGGCGGTGTGAATAAAAATTCAGGAACATTCATCTCACTTCCCAACATCATAGCTCGAATGATTACTAATATATCTTTACATGTTATAAAATCATTTGAAAGAGAATTTTATTAGCTTTCGAATGGGATAGTTGGCATTGTAATACGAGTTATGGTTTTCGAGTAATAAGCGAAAAAGTAAAACCTTTTCTGACAGAGAACAGAGTTTTTATTCAGGGAGCTCTAGTGAAAAACTTTTCTTGGCAGTGTTATGTTTTTATTTCATCTTCTTATGCAGAATTTTATGGACTTTCACTTGAGCCCCAAATTGTTCTCCTACGCCAAACAGTTTTCGAGAAAAATGCAAAAAACTACGGCGTACTCAAGCCGTTTTGTGACTGTAGGGCTGTTTCTTGCCTCCCTCTAACCTACTGCACCGTTTCACTATTTCCTTGCACACTAGGTATTGCAAACTATATTGACATGATTCACTGACGCTCTTTTTATAGATAAATACTCACATTTGGTGAAGGGTAGAGGCGGTGTAGTTCTAGAGCCAGGGTTAGAAACAGTAGCAAAATCTTCGTTGGCTCAATGGCTGATAACTGCCACAAATGCTTCACAAACACCTAAATTTCCTATTGCGAACACCAAATCTAATCACAATAGAGCCCAAAAACTCAACATAAGCACTATTGGTATGGTGAAATATGTTGTGCTGCCATGATGCGGGTAATAGAGTGGATTTCAAAGGACAAGGGACCATGCACTCCTCCCCCACCAACAGCTAGTTTGATACTAAACAACCTGTATGCACTGATGCTAGTATTGGGATCCACTATTGCCAACTCATTACTTTTGACGAGAGCCAGGCAAGCTATGATGCCTCAAAAAATGATGTAAATCGACTGACTATTTTTTTTTTTTTTTAGCTTTTATGACGCTTTAGTCGTCATTATGCATTTACGAGAAAAAAACCATTAGGCGTCATCGGTATGAAAGGGTTAATAAATGCACTCGTACCGCAAGTATCCTGCCCAAAATAAAATATCCTTAAGCTGGATAAATAAGTCCTTCTCTCTAAATACAATACTGAAACTGAAGATGCCATATGTCTGATTATTTTAAAACTATCATATATTATCGATCTTCCATATTTTGCATATATTATTTCCATCTTGTACATAAGCACCATGTTTGTCTTGGTAATATTGTCTGCATCAGTTGGGAAAATAAACTGAAGCTTCGCAGTTACGATACACTACTACTATAGTAATTTTACTCCCTTATAATATTCTGATGTCCAATTTGTTCTCCATTGTTGTAATAATTTTCTGTGACTTGCATCAATCTTATCTGAACTAAATTAAGTTAAAATTACTCACAGCGACTCCTGGCTATGACGGTCCAGTTCCGATGCTTTTTACGTCCTCCCTACAGGGGAAAAAAAAACACAGATAAGGCATGGATTTAATACTAAGATGTTCACTGACATTTTTTGTTTTTAACACTCTAATTGCAATGTCTTAAAGAAGTGTCTGGAACCAACTCTAGTATTATATACTAGAGTTTGCTCGACCGTGAAAAGGTTAATGGTGACATTACGAACAATTTCAGGTTCCTAAGATTCACTTTATGCTGAATAAACTCATCTGGCTTTAGATGGGACAGAATGTTTATTTTGCCCCAACTGTCAGAGAGTTAATGGTGACAACAACACTCAGGCACATAGGACTCACTCTCACTTGAATAAAATAGTCTACTTCTGGGATTATGATACTAGACTTGTTCCAACCATGAAGGGATCAGATAACGGGCAATAGGTGGGGGTGGAGAATGTATGGGGTTGCTGTCCTGCAGTAATATACCCTGTTTACCTTAACTTGGCCAAAAAAAATTCTCTCTCCATCGCATATGCATCGTAGCAATAGATTAACACTATAATATGATATGAAGAAGCGCTACAGAAAGGATGTAGTGTCGTAGTATTATCTTTGTCTGCCAGTGGGTTAAGTAAAAAGAGTTGCACAATGAAGAAAGTCTTGGCTAAATTAAAGTAAGCGTTGTACAGTATATGTGTATACAAGGGGACCATTCTTTATGCTCCCCCTCCAAGCTAGTGGTTCTTAGTCCAGAGGTAATTAATCCCAAAAGAGTAATTCTGCTTTATTGGTGGGTAACATACCTTCATTAATGTTGTGTGGCTAAATAATAGTTCCCAAACAGTCTGATCCAAGCAGAACACAGAAATGATAAAGTATTAAATGTTAGTTAGTTGGTCCTCATTGTTTTATCCGGTACTTATTATTGTGCTGTAAATGACTGACACACACACACACACACACACACACACACACACACACACACACACACACACACACACACACACACAAGATAAAGATTCAGGTGAACCACTGAGATTTCCTGCTTAGGTATGTATATGTTGTTATCTACTTTCAACCAAGAGAAACCTTGCGAAACCTTGTGGTCAGTATGTATAGTTGTTACGATACTCATTATGAAGTTACGATTACGATTTCGGTTAGGTAAGCATGGTATGATTATTTCAGCAACTTACATAAACAGTTATTTTATATGTATTACTGGTGGGTAAATAAGATGTGTTGCATAATCAGATAGTTACATATAAGGATTAGATAGGGACATTAGCAAATAAGCAAATATGTAGGCGAATTGTATATCTGTGTTAACGTGCACAAACACCGTGGTGCTCTATGAAAATATAGTGTCACTACATAGTACATCGTGCGATATGGGTGACAGTGCATGAACGTCGCAAGTAGGCCTACAAGAGTACTAGATAAATGCAAGACCATCAGGGTCACAATATGGGGAATCGCTTATGTCTACAGGATTAAAGTGCTTGTCGGAAAAACCGATGAGAGACAGACAGACAGATACGGCCGCTCCCAGAGATGCTCCCGCATCCGAAAATGAACAGAAAATTTAAAGGTATAAGAAACCATTACGTCATCATCGCTCTGACATTCGTCAAACCAAATATATTTATCGCTGAATTATTTTGCTGGTTATTGTACATAATGAAATAAATTGTGAGTGAGATGCATGCCGTATATTAATCATATCTGTTGGTCACCGAATGTGTGTATAAGGGAGTTTTGGATGTTAAGGAAGCGAAAAGCATTGTCAAAGAGTAGGCACAGATGGTTGAAGCAAGTGCTGAGAGGCACAAGTCAAGGGTTGCATCCATGCTTGAACTAGATAATCGACGGAATGATAGTCTCATAGAAGAACGAAACATGTTTTTGTGGATAATTTGTATTGTGAGGTAACGCTGAAAATTACGAAGGCCTGAATGATGAGTGAATGACTGGGTGCATTATTTAACTGTCAACCCTGTTGACACCAGTAGTTCTTCTTTCATACTTTCATGTTCTTGTTCCCGGATCCCTCCCACACAAAGTATAGTAAGTAAGGAATACAGTAATGGTGGTTATGATGGTGATATTTTGTAACAGATGTGTAATCAGATTAACTGAATCATATTTCTTGAAGAAAAATTACTAGCAACGGTATGTCTTCCCTCCATTTATCCTTACACGGTTAGGATGGAGTACTGTAAACTTATACTGAGATTACAATAGGTAATAAGGGCAACAAGATTAAGCAACACTGCCCTAATCGTGCGCCTAGTTAGAGGGCAGTAAAACCAGCGTTTCAAACTGAAAGAGGATCTACTAACCGGTACTGAGCTGGTAGTTCGAAGTTTTGCTATATTTATAACTCGCGATGAATCTTATTTGTTCAGTCAGGAAATGCTTTGAAGTTCCAACAAACATTCCTCGTTTAGTGTGAAACCCTGGTTATGACTTCCCTTTAGCCAAGGATCGAGGAAGAGGACGAGAAAAAGCTTTGGCTTACAAGTGTACGTGTGTTTGCATGAGGGAGCTTTGAAACCAAGTCTGGAATATGATTAATTGTAGCTAGCAAACATATACCATGGTGGCAGGTGTTATGCTCAATATTATTTTGTTATATTGTGTTATACGTGATATTATTCATGCCTCTCATTTAGGTTCATTCTCTTAAGTTTATCAGATTCACTGATTACTAAATTAGCATTACTCCACTCCATGTGTCGATCGCGTTATTTTCACTGAGCTACAGATGCGTGTAAGGGTCTCTTTAGACTAAGGACAGATTCCGTTTCTGATGCAAATTACCCGATCATGTAGACGGGGGGTGATAGTAAGCGTTACATTTACGAAAACAGCCAGAAATACGGCCCTATACATGTACTCCTCTGACCTCAGTGTCATGAAGTCATTATCACAGTACGCCGCACATATCTATTCTCGTGCTCTTGCGTTGCCATATTCTGTGATTTCTCTCAGCTACATCCTTGCCCGTATTTTTTCCCACGTCACTCCGATTACTGTTCTTTCATTTTATTCTTGACACAATCAGACGAATTTAGTTTGGGTGAGCGTTACAGAGCGGTCGACAACAAGAACATTGGGTAAAGCACATTTTATTCCACGTGTGACCTCAGATGAAATGACCGTAAACATCGGGGAATTGTTTTTCCCGTAGCAATCTCAGTTTTAATAACATGGTTGTTTATCCGACGTATCGAACCTCACGATCGCAGGGGTATTACGTTGTGCTGCGGGTCAGGAAGCACAAACGAGTGACGGAATTATAACTGGTTCTTCTACCATTTTTCTGCCTGAAGAAATATAGCTTAGTTACACATATTATTTTCCCCTAAGTTCTGTTTTGCTGGAAAGTCAAGGAAAGGTGAATGCTCTATATTTTAACTTCTCTTGTTCTTCCTGAAAAAAAAAAAGTTACGAGAGGGAATCGATCGTAAGTCTGTGTGTGAATACGGATACAATAGACGATTGCTAGTTCCATAGAGGGTTTGCTGGAGCGATTCCCAGTAATTCAATAAAGGCTTTTTCTTTATACTGTGTCTTCGTAACAGTATTGTCGAAATTCCATGCAATCAGCAGAAAGAAAGATGCCGACTCAGAAGAGAGGAATGGAAGAAAAGGGGAGAGAGAAGAAAATAAAAAGGGGGGAGGGGAGGAACTAAGAAGGAAGAAAAAGATATCTAAATGAATGAAGGATATGTTGAAAGGAGAGAGAATAAAAACTGAATATATATATA
>JAGKTI010011639.1:0-26012 GCA_018397915.1 Birgus latro | reverse complement strand
TTGCCCACATTTGTAGTCCAACTTTCACTCTTACCCACACAATCCTTGACCCAACTGATCCATACTCTCTTACATTCTCCTTCCACCTGTTGCTCACAACAATACACACTCCCTCTTTCACCCTCTCATTCTCACCCACTCCTGCGCATATACCCCACTCATATTCCCATTCTCTCACACTCTCACCTCGCCATTTAGTTTCAGTTATTCCACATATATCCACTTTCACACTCTCAAGCACCTGTACAATCTCTCTCTCTTTCACCTCATCATTCATACCCCTCACATTCCAGGTCGCAATCTTTATCTCGTCCTTTGTCCGTTCCTTTGTCGTCAACTTTTGGTCAGTCCTGGTCCGAGGCTTCCTGTTCGTATTTTTAGTTAGTTGTTTTTACGGGGTGGGGCACTAACCCACCACCAACCCTTTTAGTCGCCTCTTACGACAAGCAGGGATACTGGGGGAGAATTCTTGAAAACCCCCTACCCCCAGGGGGGGTCATTATTACTAGAATTATATCTTGCTACCCAATAACTTCTTCTGACGCAAACCATTCCACTCCAAATAAGGTAATGAAGCAGTAATTCATCTAAGTACAAGCGAGGAGTGCCACACACATCATCCACTTGTTGTTGTTGTTAAGCACAGGCGCCTTTTGATCGCTAGGGCTCCTCCGACCCTGCCGGTCCCGTAAGGAGCTAACGAGGAATGTTTTCCAATATGGCCGCACACAGCGGAGCTTTTGAGTATGCGCCTTTCACGGAAAGGTGATGTGTAACGGCGCCTTTGGCACAAAAGGCGCCATTAAACGTTTTGAGTATCCGGCCCCAGGAGCAAGGTTCTCTTTCTAGACTGGGTTGGGCTTTTTTAAGGAATTCAGTGGGAACAGGCCATAAAACTCTGGGCAACAACCTTACACGTATATTACCACAAATTACAATACTGTTACAATATGTATGGCACACTTTACAAGGAAATAATGTCACACACAGATAGACAGGCCTGGAGGACTTGGCAACAGGAGGGTGTGACTGGGGCTTGATGCAGTATGAGGCCCAGTAATAGTGGAGGGCCTAGGCCAGCGTCATGCGTCAGGTGGCCCTAGGGTCGTTGAAGCTTCCGGGGCCTGCGTCAGGAGGCCGACCCGTCATCGTCTCGTCCGGGAGTGGTGAGAGGGCTGTGGTAGGGGGTGTGTCCTTCCACTAGAGTATGGGGCTCGGGCCTAGGGGCTGGGCCCGAACAGGGGGAGTAGGTGCACTTGCCTGCGCTTACGCCGCTGGGGAAGAGGTTGTCACGTGGGGCTAGGGAGGTCTTGCCCCGGGGTCCTGGGGTTGCGGTCTTGCTGCTGAGCCTCCATCAGGTGTGGGCTGCAGCAGCTCAGGGCGGCAGTGTCCAACAGGGGCTGGGGCCGCCTGGGGTCGAGGGAGAGGGCTAAGACTCCAAACACAAAGGATCCTTGCCAGGCCTCCTCCAACTGCTGGTTGAGGGGGAGGATGTCCCTGTTGGGAGGGAGAGGGCATTTGCCATGACCCTTTCTTTTTGGTCTTTTAGTGGAGCGGCAAGGTGGCCGTCTCCTAAGTGCGACAAGGTGGCCGTCATCATTCCTTCTTTTGTGGAGTTAGAATGAGGGCGGCTAATGTTCATCTCCTTCCCGTGTGTGGCAAGGTGGCCGTCACCCAGTGTGAGTGAGTGTAGCAAGGTGGCCGTCACCCAGTGTGAGTGAGTGTAGCAAGGTGGCCGTCACTATACCTCCTTTTGTAGAATTAGAACAAGGGCGGCTGGTGTCCGTCTCCTCCCCGTGTGCGGCAAGGCGGCCATCACTATACCTCCCTTTGTGGAGCTAGAGCAAAGGCGGCTGGTGTCCGTCTCCTGTTCGTGTGTGGCAAGGTGGCCGTCACCCAGTGTGAGTGAGTGCGACAAGGTGCCCATCACTGGTCCTCCTTTTGTGGAGTTATAGCGAGGGCGGTTGGTGTCCATCTCCTCCCCGTGTGTGGCAAGGTGGCTGTCACCCGGTGTGAGTGAGTGCGGGAAGGTGCCCGTCACTCTACCTCCTTTTGTGGAGTTAGAGCAAGGGCGGCTGGTGTCCGTCTCCTCCTTGTGTGTGGCAAGGTGGTCGTCACCCAGTGTGAGAGTGCGACAAGGTGGCCGTCACTGGTCCTCCTTTTGTGGAGTTATAGCGAGGGCGGCTTGTGTTCGCCTCCTCCTCGTGTGCAGCAAGGTGGCTGTCACCTGGTGTGAGTAAGTGTGGCTAGGTGGCCGTCACTCTACTTCCTTTCGTGGAGTTATAGCGAGGGTGGCAAGGTGGCCCTTCTCCTCCCCATATGCAGCAAGGTGGCTGCCACCCGGTGTGAGTGAGGGAGGGAAGCAGCATGTGTGCGGCTGGTGGCTGACTCCGGGGTGCTGTCTGGGGCTAAAGGAGTAGCCCCACCCTGAACCTGGCGATGGCTAGTCCGGCAGAGGTGTAATTTGCCATGACTGTAACCTCTGCGGCAAGTTACCTGAGTGCGAGAGGGGTGCGCAGGAGAGATGCAGGTGTGCCCGCCTTGTACTGAGCCCACGCCGCAAATACTAACGCTGCCTTGGAGTCCCCAGGGGGTGGGACCACAAATGCCCCTGTTATGCTACGTATTTGTGGGTCGGTTTCTCGCCCTCAAATACGCAGGCTACGGCGGGTCCCTATTCTAGACCGGGTCGGTAACTCTAAAGAGTAGGACTGGACACAAATACAAGGCAGTAAGTATTACACACATGTATTCCAGATATCTTTCCAGGGACAATAGTACATCAACAAATATATTACAAACAGGGTCGGCCAGGGATGGGTTAACGCTTAACTCAAGGTTTTACTTGACGGGAAGTCTGTCACCATACCGGCTGGTAGAGTATGGTATTATTTACCCAGCACTTATGGCACATAAAATACACTTATGATTTAGGACACAGGAATGAATTTACTACAATTTCCTAAACCTGTATAGCACTGGACGGCACTGTATATAAGTTACATTAACACCTGTGTCATAGACACCTGTCGGCTGGAAGTCTATCTCAGGTAGAGTCCGCCATGTAGTGATCACTGAAGGGGGGACTGCGGTATTCTGGCATACCCAACTAATGTGCCCAGACGCTAGGGTGGGTGGAGGTTTAATGCACGTGGGAAGGCACAATGGAAATAATATATATTCCTTCTGTTAGCCACTGAGGTGTTTCACTCGCGTGCCTGTGTGTTGGGGAGGGAGAGTTTCAATAACAAGGGAATGGCACAATCGACACAATATTATTGTTCTGTTGGTCACAGTGGCTTTTCGTTCACTGGGGGGGTGCAGGACTCTACTCGGGATATAGGTTAGGCCAAGGTTAGCTATTAGGCTCGTCCAATCTTATACTCTGGGTTCCGGGTCACTTAGCACGAGAATACACTGTAGGGAATCACTCGTATGGTATAAGTTAATGCACACATATATCTGGGTCAAGAAAGCACACACATAGGTAAAGTCCACTCACTTCATTACCACTGGTGGGCCCTAGGTTGATTCCTCCATCCGGAGGAAGGGCAGAGTGATGCGCCCCTGGACAGGGCCCCACACATAGTCGTGGGACTAGGGGCTTGGCCCGAAGAGAGCCAGGAGATGGGCCTGTCGTCGAGTCTGGGGGAGACTCAGGGAGGCCTCGCCCACAGGTAAGTCATGCCCCGGTGTTCGGGGCAACTCCCGGGGCAACTGAGGACCCAGGGTACTGGAACCCGGGGCGGCTGGACTGTGGCAACGGCTGGAGGGCGGCGGCGCCGACAGGGTCATCACACGGGGACCTCGCGCTGGGGGAGTAGCAGACAGGGCCTGATGTCAGTTGCGGGGTCTGCGGGGGCTCTGCTTCGGCCGCTGTTCACCCTGGTAGAGTTGCAGAGAACCAAGGCCTCGGGTGGGGCCTTGCCACGGCTCGGGGGAGGGGTCCTCTCTGGCTGCAGGTCCTCATGTAGGAGAGAAGTGGACTGTGGCCTGCTCTACATCCAACCTGATGTGACTAATGGCCGACGTCGGGGTGGCACAGGGGACATCAGCTTCAATGCGGCTAGTGGCCTGCTCTACTGCTGGCCTGACGTGACTAATGGCCGAAGTCGTGGTGGCACAGGGGACAACAGCTTCAGTGCGGCTAGTGGCCTGCTTTACCTCTGGCCTGACGTGACTAGTGGCCGACATCATAGTGGCACAGGAGGTTGTAGCTCTGGTGCAGCTAATGACCCGTACTGGGGAGTTGAGAGGACTAGTAGCAGAGGGACGGACTATGGCCGATCCTGCCTCATACCCAGTATGGCTTGTGGCCAGTACTGCGGCGCTACTTTGGGGGGAACTACTACAGGAGTCGGACGACTTGTGGCCTGTCCTGCCCGGCCGACACGAGTCTGTGTCACGGCCCTGTAGCGGGGATGCAACTGGAGAACGGACTGTGACAGACTCTGCCCCGTACCCGGTATGACTGTGGCCAATACAGTGGCGTTGCGTGGAGTTGTAAACTCCACCCCTTACCTGGCGAGTGGAATTTCGGCAGGAGACTAGGCGCCAGCGACTGCTACCTTTCCGGGCCACCACCTGGGAGCAAGAGGAGCGCCGGGAAGTGATACAGGTGCGCCGTTCCTGTTCCCAGCCGCTCCATGTCAGCGGCGGCCCCCCCAGAGGTACTGGGGGTGTTGGGGGTGCTGGTGTCATCTGCACTGGCCGTTGCGTCGTCTGCAGCTCCAACCCCTAACTCCTGTATTTCAGCCCCCACCATCTGCCCCTCTCCCGGTGATGACTCATGCCTGGAACCACTGTCTGACTCACTTCTTCATTTCTGCAACATTTGCGGCCTTTCCTCAAATTTTCTTTCCGTGGAACACCACCTCTCCTCCTCTGAACCTCACCTTCTCTTCTTAATGGAGACTCAGCTGTCTGATGCAACTGACAGCAAACCCTTTTCTGTATCCTCCTACTTTCTCTATTCTCGTTTCAAAGCCAAAGGTGGCTGTTGTGTATATGTACACAACAACCTATCTTGCTCTTGTGTTCCTGAACTTGATTATTCTGAATTCTCTACTCTCTGGCTTCGCCTCACTTGTCATTCTCTAACTAAATATATCTGCGCTGTTTACTTATCGCCTAATTCTACTGCTACCTTACTTCTACAATGGAACACATTCTGTCCATTTCTCCTGTCTCTGAAATCTCCATTCTAGGAGATTTCAATGTTCACCACCACCTCTGGCTCTCCTCTCCTTTCACTGATCCACCTGGTGAACAAGCCTATACCTTTTCCATCCTTAATGACCTAGAGCAGCTTGTACAGCACCTTACCCGTATCCCTGATCGCCTTGGAGAGAGCTGCAACATACTTGACCTTTTCCTTACATCTAATTCTTCTGTTTACACTGTTAATCTTTTCTCTCCGTTGGGCTCCTCCGATCATAACCTTATTATCTTAACCTGTCCTATTGCTCCGGTGCAGCCTGGGGATCCTCCAAAGAAACATCGTCTGTGGCACTTTGGAGCTGCGGATTTGGAGGCCCTCAGGCAGTACTTCTTTGATTTTCCCTGGAATGATTATTGCTTCCATGGCCGGGAGCCATCTGAGTGTGCCTTACACATTATGGAGGTTATTCTCTCGGGCATGGAATCATACATTCCTTTCTCATATCCTTTGTCTAATGCAAAAAAGCCTTGGTTTAATCACACGTTCTAATGCTGTCCGCAACAAGGAGAGGGCCTATAAAAGGAACCGGAGCCAACCCACCCCTGAATCACATCTTTCTTATGTTTCTGCCCGGAATCGTGCTAAGTCTGTTCTTCGTTCTGCTAAAAATAATTTCATCCACACTAAATGTTCCCAACTCTCCAAATCAAATTCTTCACGCTCCTTTTGGCACCTTGCCAAAAACCTTTCTAACAACTTTACCTCATCCTTCCCTCCTCTTTTCTACTCTGATGGCTCTGTAGCTATTTCTCCTACTGATAAAGCCGATCTCTTTGCTCGACTTTCTCCTCCAATTCCACCTTACACGATTCCGGTGCTGTTCCTCCATCACTTCCCCCGTCTGACTTCCTCATGGCTGATATTAAAATTTCTTCAGCTGATGTATTTTCAGCGCCATCACTGGCCTCAATACTAACAAGGCATATGGTCCTGATGGGGTTCCTCCTGTTGTCCTCAAGCAAGAACTGTGCTTCTGTGCTTACACCCTGCCTAGGTAAACTCCTTCACCTTTGTCTATCAACTTGTAACTTTCCTTCTTGCTGGAAGTTTGCTCTCATTCAGCCAGTCCCAAAGAAGGGTGACCATTCCCAACCCTCTAACTATCGTCCAGCTGCTTTAACATCTTGTGTCTCGAATGTGTTTGAGTCTGTTCTTAACAGAAAAATTTTAAATCATCTTTCCTATCGTCAGTATGGGTTCGGTCAGGGACGCTCCACTGGCGATCTTCTCACCTACCTTTCAGACTCCTGGTCATCCTCCTTTCGGGACTTTAGCGAAAGCTTTGCCATTGTGCTTGACATCTCAAAGGCTTTCGAACAGGCCTGGCATAAATCTTTAATTTCTAATCTGTCCTATGGTTTCTATCCTTCTATCTGTGCCTTCATCTCTAGCTTCCTTTCTGGTCGTTCTATAGCCGCTGTTGTAGATGGCCACTGTTCTTCTCCTAGATCTATCAACAGTGGTGTTCCTCAGGGCTCTGTCCTATCACCAACTCTCTTTCTTTTATTCATCAATGACCTTCTAAGCTGTACATCTAACCCTATCCACTCATACGCTGATGATTCCACCCTTCACCATTCCATACGGTTCCTGCAACGCCCATCTCAGCAGTTACTTAAACAAACAAGGGATGAGGCTATGGTACACCTAATGTCTGACTTGGCTCGTATCGCTGACTGGGGTAAAAAAGTCGTGTTGTTTTTAATGCATCAAAGACTCAGTTCTTGCACCTATCAACCCAACAAAACCTTCCACAGGAGTACCTGCTGATGTTTAATAATGTCCAGCTCGTTCCAACATCATCCTTGAATATGCTTGGGGTTTCATTCACTTGGGATTTATCTTGGAAAGAACATATTACATCTCTTGTGAAATCTGCTTCCAAGAGATTAGGTGTGCTAAGCCGACTCCGAACCTTCTTTACCCCTACACAGATGTTGACTTTATACAGGGGTTTTATTCGCCCCTGTTTGGAGTACAACTTTCATGTGTGGGGAGGATCCCCACATACAGCCCTTCTCAATAGGGTGGAGTCAAAGGCTTTTCATCTCATTAACTCTCCTCCTCTTACTAGCTCCCTTCAACCTCTGCCTCTTCGCCGCACTGTTGCATCTTTATCTCTTTTCTATCGCTTCTTCAATGGCCACTGTTCCTCTGAACCATCTGCTTGCATCCCTCCACCTCTACGACAGGCACGAAGTACCAGTCTAGCAACAACCTCTCATCATTTTTCTGTCCAACTCTCTAATGCAAGAGTTAACCGTTACTCCCAGTCCTTCATTTATGCAACTGGTCAACTCTGGTACTGTCTTCCTCTGTCTGTATTTCCTACTTCATATAATCTCCAGTGTTTCAAACGCAGTGTGTCCAGGCATCTCGAAATGAATGTATCTTGAATTTGGCTCTCTTTTGTATTGTTTTTGTTTATTCTTGGGAAGAACAGTTTGCGGGCCCATGGCCTTTTGTTCCTTCTTCCTTGCATTAAGAAAAAAAAAAAATCCACTCCCTGGGTATCTCCACCTGGGGTGGGTGTCTTGCACAGGTAAGGTCAATGGGGAGCTTCAGTATTTCGCCATGTATTGATGCTCTGCATTTCATTTTTCATTTTCCGTCCTGGCGAGGAGAATGAGGCATTGAGGTGCTGATCATTGACAGGTGTCAGTGTGTGAAGAGCTTCATTACCGTTGGCTTGCCTGTCCTGGCTCACACATCTTTTGTAGCATCCATGTTGTCTTCTTTGTCTTCCCACTAGTAGTAGGTGGGGTATAGCCTTCGTATCGGGGCCCACTCCTTATCCTTTTCAGTCTTTTTTGTTATGCCATGCACTGATCACTTATTTTTTTTCTCTTAGTTTCTACAGTTCATATATTGTCTTTGTTTTCCTTTACTTGTTTTTCTGTATTTTTTCCAAACAGAAGTAGGGTTTTGATTATACTGTATCTATTTTATTCTCTGGAAGACTGTTGCAATAGGTTATTTTTTATTCTCACTTCACTTACCTGAAATACACACCTGGACAAGACACCGAAAGCAGGACAGCACGACTCCCATCCCACAAAAGGATGGCCAGGGTGTGACCCCCACCCTAGGAAGAGACAACAGGGAGGATGCTAGAGAGTGCGTGGGGTCAAAGCGACATGGGGATATCTTCCCCACTGCCCTTACGCCCCTCTCGCCCGCAAGCAACTCTACCTGGAGTATGCAGTCCCGGCACATTACACCCTGGCTGGGCCAGCGCTCATCAGGTTTGGGGTGGGGCTAATAGATAGTTCCAGACAACACCCAAGTGATGGCCACCAGCCAGCCGTTCCAGGAGAGAGACAGCCATCAACTGCTCCAGAGCTGCTTCCCCCCATCAGCAGGACTGAGTGAGGGCCACCAACAACACTTGGGGGGAGACGGCCAATAGCCGCTTTCTTATTAAAAGCACTCCTGAGAACAGGACCTCGGTGACGGCCATCAGCCACATCTCGACTGTGATCCCAACAGGGGACATAATTATGGTGACAGCCTCCAGCCACACTGGCAGAAGGGTGACAGCCACTAGCTGTACTACCTCTGCAGTCCCCCTGGGTAATGGGATCCACGTGACGGCCTCCAGCCGCACCAGCAGGCAGGTGACGGCCACTAGCCGCACCTTGACTGCCATCCCGCTGGGAAGCAGGGCCTTTGTGACAGCCTCCAGCCGCACCAGCAGGCCAGTGATGGCCACTAGCCACACTGAGACTGCAGTCCTTCTGGGGCAAGACTCCTCGGTGACAGCCCCCAGCCACACTGGCGGACATGTGATGGCCACCAGCCACACTCCACCTGCAGCCAGTCCAGAGTATGGGAGCTCAGTGACAGCCTCCAGCCACAATGAGCAGGAGGCGGCCTCCAGCCGCTCCGTGCCCACTGCTCTAGGGGACTTGACAACGGCCTCCAGCTTAACACCAAGGAGGGAACGACTACGAGCCACCCCTCGCCCCCTACCCCTGTGCCTTCCCCTTCTGTGGATTTCCCTTGCTCGCCCATCATTTCCAGCAGCCGAGTGGGAATCCTCACTCTCTCTCCATACAGAGGCAGTTCTCAGGAGAAGCCCCTCCTGAAGGAGGTCTGGCAGGGCCCTGTTGTGACCCCTGGGACTCGAGCCCTGTGACCAGAGCCCCCAGCGCTGCCGCCACCTGACGGACTCTACACGGAAGGGATGTTGCAGGCTTCACCTGATGGAGGCCCAGCTGAAGAGAGACTGCAGGCCTTGGACTTGCTGGAACAACTTCAGAACCCCGGGACGAGACCTCCTCCACCCCACCAGACGACATCCTGCACAACAGAGTCAGCACAGACAGGTGCACCTACTCTCCTTGTTTGGGCCTAGCCCCAAAGCCCGGACCTCTCCTCAAGGCCCTCTTAGTCACAGGCTCCTCTTCATGCCGCCGCGCAGCCCAACCCGGGCGACCCGGCCCCGGATCGTCATCCTGTGCCTCCTGATGGATCGTCGTCCTGTGCCTCCTGACGGAGACCTCACCTGACCTACCTGATGGGACCCCCAGAACCCCGGGCCAGCACCTGTAGCAGCCCAAGGCTACGTCACCCAGACTAGAGTCCTCCGGTCCTAACAGTGCCAAATTATTGTATAGTGTGTTATGAATTGTCCTTGTATTGTATTCATTTGCATCGAAGTAAGGCAATATATATGTAAGGTTGGTTGCCCAGAGTTTTTATGCCCTGTTCCTTGAGTTGCTTTATATCTGACCTGCTCTAGCAAGAGAAGCCCGTTGTAGGCGCCGTGTTCAAGAAGCAAGCAGCTGAGCCTAAAACACGCCGCATAACATAACCCTTAACAATCTAGTAGAGAGATCTAATGTTTCATTTCCAAATTGCCATATCGGACACTGTTTCTTCATTACTGTTTTTTATTTTTCCCTCCAGTTCAAGTTTAGTGAAACCCCACCCCGATCCTGGCGAGTGCTGGCCCGGCTGAAGACTAGTCGGCCGGGTCTGCGTTCTCTGGGTGGTGTTGGTTGAGGGTAAAAGGGGCATAAGGTAGTGGGGGACGTAGGCTCGTCTAGCCCTGGGCCTCCGCGTGCCCTATTCTCCTCCCTGTGGTCTCCTGGGGTGTCTTTCGTCTCCCTGTCCGTTGCCCCGCCGTGGAGTGGGTGTTGCTCCACTCCTCCTGCGGTCTCCCGTATTCTTTTATAAGCCTTGTTTTCTATTATCTGAAGTTTTTTAATTTCGCCTTTGTTGATAAACATAGCTTCTGTTGTGTGCAGTGTACTTGGCAAGGCCACATTTTTCAAGAATATTTTTCCTATTTTCGCTCGGTTGCAGACGAAACGCCCACTCACATGGCTCCCGGACCCGAGCTCCTCGATTACCCGGGAAATCAAGATAGTTTATGATTAATTAACTTCGGCCATGGTTAAGAATTCGGTTCAGAGCTGAATGGCCTCGATTATTATATCTATTTCAGTATGTCCTATTGTGAAATTTTGCAAATTACCATGAAGTAAAACTACTTTTGCTTCAAGCTCAATAGGTAATAAATTTTGTTTGAGTTGAAATGAAATATTTATTGTTAAGGCAGAGTGCTTGAGTCATCATGGAATTCCAGGTGCGGTCACTACCTTCTTGTATTATATTAAAACGATTTGGTTTCCAGGGCTATTATTATTAGAGGTTAAGCAATCAAAGTGCAAAGAAAAAATGTTTACTTAATTGCTTCCGAAACTTCGGCGAGCCGAAGCTGCACAAGGAAAACATATAAGAATGTCGTAGTGATGAGAAGTTTCAAATTTGATCTACTTCTGCCAGCCGTTGCGCAGTTTGTTGGCTATGTTTAGAAGGAAGGACTCAAAAATGGATAAACTTCGAGCTGAAGAGGACGCAATTGACGCAAAACTTCGAGGTTGGTGCTTATACAGAAAACATTGCATATGATGGCACTACGCGAAATAGCTTCTGCAGTGTTTTTGCATTACCGTAGCTGTCATGGTCATAATTTTCTTTCTTACTCTGTGGTGTATCAGGCTACACCCCAGCAACATGTGATGCTCTGCAGAGATTGTATGTAGGGTGAGAAGTGATTGTTGTGTCAGAGTGGCTTTGGATGTGTGTAGTCTGTGATCCAAGTGTAATCGGCCCGCACAAGCCGACTGAGTGCAAGCATGGTTTATGGTATGCAACACTGGTTCAACCACATCACCCAAAGCAGTACTTTGTTGGAAGAATGCTCCCAAAGTTTATCACCTTGACGGGACGCGAACCCTCGTTCTTCAGTGTACGAAAACGCACACTTTACCACTGTACCACAGAGGCTCTTAACAGTCTTTGAAATTTATTTGGGAATAGAGAGGTTACACAAGTCACATTGATATGTGATACAGGTGGCGAAAGGAACCTATTAACTGTCAGAGAAGTAGGTCTTGTAATGTGTACCATAGGTAGATAAAGAAGAAACCATAATAATTACTTTATTAATTCTTTATCAAACGGGCATGGCCTTTTCTATATTTTCTACTGGTCTTTCACAAGGTATAAACTTGTTATTGTTCCTGGATTACCACAGCTACTGTGGATTTTTGTGAAAAATCCTAAATGAGGATTTAGAATGTGTAAATATTCCGCCGACATCTGCCAGTAGCTGGCCATATTTAACGTTCCTAACGCACATTTTTAAATTTGAAAGGTGGCTGTCAAACGCGTGAGGGTAGGTTGGATTTGGTTGGGTTTGGTTAAAGTATTAAGTTTCCCATTGCTCTGACAAGGGTTACACTGACGCATCCAGGCAGAGCGATGATTGGTAAACAACATGGCCAGTCGCAGAGATTGTCAGTAAACATTGCTGCAAGCGACCTGGCTGCTTCCTTAAATACCTCCAAATAGGTATATTTTGTCTTTTTTCAATCACTTTTTGCAGTCACAATGGAACAGTTAACCCCTTCGCGCACGATGACTCAAAAGAGTCAAGACAGTGTTAGTCTGAAGAGGAACCGATGACGCATTTGTCAGTGTTGGTCTGAAGGGATGCCGATTTGGCAATTCTGGACAAAAATATTCACTAAAAATAATGTTTTAGCATGAAATGTGTCAATATTTTGTGCATCATAGGGAAGGGTGTCTATTTCAAGGCCAACACTCAACCCACCTAGTCCTGACTGCTTTTTACGCAACCCATCCTCAGAACCCGACCGATTTTCATCTTGTCTTTTTTTGGCTCAAACATTCACTTTTGGTGAGAAACATCGAAAACAGTGAGAAAGCGCTCACCTGAAGTGAAAACTATCTCAAACAGGTAAGGGATCCCTCACCTGATTACCGGTTTCTATGACGCTGCGCTCCATAAAAGACACTTCCTATGATCACTTTGGGGAATGTAATAGTGAAGACAGTATCACTTTATGAAAAATATAATAGAAGTTAGCACCACTTTAAGAAAAATGTATGATGATAGAAGATAGTACCACTCTGGGAAAAATTTTATTTTTATTTTGTGGTGTACCTTCTTTCCTTCCTTCCTCTTCTGTCTTTCTCTCCTTCATTCTTTCCTCTTCCTTCTGCCTGCTGGTGACTCTACACTGAGTGACAGGCCGAATGGTTTCCTGTGCTCCAGGAAACCATATACTGTGCTGGGTGGTAAATGTGTAACCAAATTATGGCACCTGGTAGTTTAGTGGGTAATTAGGGAGCTCCAGTCGGTTTGAGCCAGTGCAGGTTTATATGCGGGGTGGTTGGGGTTTATTGCTCACATAATGCCACTCAGGGATGAGTATGGCTGGTCACTTTCATCTTAAATGTCAGGACCAACTTGCCTAGCCCCGGGCTGCTATGCTCCTCATAGGGCAGTATTGGAATAGATGATGATGATAAGGGAAAAACATGCAGTGATCTTTTCAGAGACAAAGTTGGGTATAAAGTGAGGTCTCAGTATTAAAATAAAGTCATGGAATTATGGCAGAGAACACCGACTATTTAAGTCCATTCTGTAAGTAGAGGTAAAGAGAAGGTAGCACCGTATACTGAATGTAAAGAAAAAAAAAAGTAATATAACAGGTAATCTCTATCTATTTATATATAGCCAAATGCCATAATCCTGTAAAGGGTGACCGTTTAACTTTGAGTAAGTCGTTTTACGGGGAGGGGCACCAACACTCTATCAACCCACCTGTTGACACATGGGGAACACATATGGGTTGATTATATTGTTACCACCCAGCATTGTAAATGATTTCCTGGCTTACAGGAAACCATTACGTTTGTCACTCAATATAAAGCTACCTGAAAAGGATAGAAGAGTAATAAAAAGTGACAGGAAAGATGAGAGAAAGAGGGAGAGAGGAGGGCTGACATGAAAAAAAGAATGATAAAGGTGAAGGAAGAAGTAAGCAGCACTACATCAAGTAAGGGAATGATGGTTGCCATCACCTGTCACAGGTAAACATTTATCAAATTAACTTCACCCTGACCCCCCTACCAATCACAAAAATAAAAATCACTACAAAGACTCATGTTGGCATACATACATACTGTATACAGTTACACACATATGGATACATTCTTGCTACCCTTCAATCAATCACCGCTTTTTTATTGTTTTGCATAATCATTCATGCATCTTGATGCCAGGTTGCTTATTTATGTATAATGTTAGCTACTGCACAGTTATTACCAGTGTCTTTAGTTGTCAATACAGGTTGTGAATATGATTGATTTGGTTTACAGATGCTGGGTTGTATGAAGAAGGTATGAACCTTGGTGAGAAGCGTCAGATGCTTCAGCTAATAGAGGAATCATGCCAGACTGCCCAGCAGGAGGAAGAAGAAAGACAGCAGTTGAGGCAGAAAGAGCACCAGGCCCTGTCAGAAAGCCTGAACAGGTCTTACCAGAGTGACTCTCAGGTCAGCTGCACATGGATTTTTAACTCCTCCCCCCCCCCCCCCCTTTTTTTTTTTTTTTCTCCAGTGGCTACAATATTTTATTAATAGCTGTTAGAGGAGACACCTTACTTTGAAAAGGTTGATGAAAGCTATATCTAACCTCTCCAGTTTGAAGTCTGTCCCAGTATGAATCAGAATTGTCTGATTTAGTGGCAGGTAGTGACTCCTTTGCACTTAACATCTTTCTGTATCCGAGAAGGCTTGCCTTTGGCAAATTGTTTTTTTTATTTTTTTTTTTTATGTGTCCGACTCTGGGCATAGGCTTCACAGCCTGCTATCAAGGCCCAGTCGTCCTCCTACAATCTACATGTCACCACTTCGGCGCTTAACACCCACCGTCCATATTGAATACATGCTAGGGCTGTCTCATGCAGGACTGGTGTATTGGTATTAGCGGGGTAATTTTTACGACATGTCGGCGGGTCTTCTGGTAGATCAGTAAGGCCTGATTTAATGAATGTTGAAAAATGTGCACACAATGGGCCTTGTAATTGAGTGACGTATGATGCACGTCGTTGGGTCTGTCCACGGAAAAAAGTAGCGACGTGCATCATACGTCAGTGGGACTCGGCGGGTTAATTATGGGATTAGGGTTGGGTTGGAGAGAGAGAGAGAGAGAGAGAGAGAGAGAGAGAGAGAATAGCACAGAAGTAGGTATGGTGTAGAAAGGAGATGGGGTAGAGAGAAAGAACTTTGTGGCCTTAGTAAGTATGGGATTAGGGTTGGGTTGGAGAGAAGAGAGAGAGAGAATAAGAATGAGAGGTGGACCTACGAAAAAAAAAATGACTTCCGAAAGACCTTTAAGAACCAATTATTTTCTTAAGATGGGGACCCCTGTATTTGTGTTTGTTAAATCCAGCATCTGCTGTATATATATAATTAGATACTGAAGGGTTGGATACAGATGTGTTGATCATCAACAGCAACTCTCAGTTGTCATCCTCTAAGATGCTGTGGACCATTTAATATACAGTCATCTCAAATTATTCATGATTATTTCAGTCTTAATACCTACTGTGACTTAGAATTTCTGCAAATTATAAATAACATGACCTAATGGGAGAATTATTTACGAGTCAAGCCTCTTGACAAAGTTGCTCCCTACCACCATACTTACACCCGACTAGTAACCTTTCGTTTCGTTTCGTTTTTTGAAGGCTGCAACATGCTTGCATGCGTCGGCCTTTTTTTTTGGATTGGAGCGTGTAGCATTTTATGACCGGATGCCCTTCCTGATGTCTACCAATGACCCTTGGGTGGATTCGATCCTCCGACCCTACGGCCAGAGCGGAGCGCTCTAACCCACTGAGCCACTAAAATCCTTTCTAAACAGTATATAATGCCTGTATTTAATGGGAGTGAACAATATTGTTAGGTTCTTACTTGACTTCAACTGATGACAGTGCTTAAGTGGTTTGTGGAGGGGGAGGGGTTCTGAGGCTTGAGGTACACTATGGCCTCTCAGCACGAGGCAAGTGTGGTAGTAGCGGGGACAACAGGGATGACTATTGCACCCACTTGCCGCTAGGCATGGGTGGGAAGCACTGTGATTGGCTTGTCATGCTTGAATATGATTAGTTTCTGGTCACGACTAGTGTAAATGATGCCACAACCTGGAAAATTCCTTGGGAATGATTCACTTGGGACTGTGACTTCGGCTATCATATTGGTTACCGCTACGTATGAAGCGATCATAGTGTGACTGGAAAGGTACCATGAATTAGAAAACTGTGACTAGCAGACCCACTATAGGTGGTGGCGACCATCATCCACTCACTTGATGTAGTGCTGCCTACTTCTTCCTCAGCCTTTATCATTCTTTTTCTGTGCCTGCCCCATCTTTCCTGTCACTTCTTATTGCTTTTCTTTCCTTTACAGGTGGCTTTACATTGAGTGACAAGCCAAATGGTTTCCTGTAAGCCAAGAAACCATTTACAATGCTGGGTGGTAACCATATAACCAAACCATACGTGCTTCCTCTGTGTCAGCAAGTGGGTTGGTGGAGGGTTAGTGCCCCTCCCTGTAAAACAAATAACTCAAAGTCAAATGGCCACCCCTTACGGGATTATGGCGTCTGTCAGTAGATAGATGGATAGACTATACTTTAGAGACTATGGCATTTGGTAACACCAACAGTTGGCTTGGGGGAGGCGGTAGCTCGATCTGTAGAGAGTTGGCTTGCAGTCCCAAGGGACCCAGGTTCGAATCCTCGCTGGGGCAGGGAACAGTTTAAGGATTTGAATTTCATTAAATCAGGCTTTACTGATCTACCAGAAGACCTGCCGACATGTCGTAAAAATAACCCCGCTAATACCAATACACCAGTCCTGTATGAGACAGCCCTAGCATGTATTCAATATGGACGGTGGGTGTTAGCACCGAAGTGGTGACCTGTAGTATGTAGGAGGACGGCTGGGCCTTGATAGCAGGCTGTAAAGCCTATGCCCAGAGTCGGACACAAAAAAAAAAAAAAAAAAAAATACACTGGCACATATCCTATCATAACAAGATGGACGCTGGTGTAATTAAGTATACAGTATGACCTCACTATGACAGACTTCACTAGACCTTAATTCGCTATTTTCGGAGTCAAGGAGCTTACCAGAATTTTTTATTATTCATCGGGAAAACTCCGAAAAAGCTAGAAGCAGTTAGGAGTGCCTAACCTCAAGCCGAGGCGGCCCTATTGTCTGTGCAGTTTGTGTGTTTGTGCGTCGGTTGGTGGTGGGATGGCGGTGTCATTATTGTTTCCTCATGCTCTGGCCTCATCATTTCCCTGGAAGTCCCTGATATGCTGCTTGAGGGTGACAAGTGATAAGTGAAATATACAAAGTGAACACCTGTTTTTGTAAGATCGTCAGTAATTTAATGTATAAAGTGTACAGTTCAGTATTTGAAAAGTGTTTAAAATTAAGTTAAGCCAATAAAGTACTTTCTAATTGCTAAAAAATTAGAAAAGGGGTTAGCATTAATATTAATATTAATATATAATCAAGACACCAAATATTAATCACACGGCAAGTGGTTTGTGTGTTCGCGCGGCAGTTGGTGGCGGGCTGGCGGCGTCACTATATGTTCCCCCCTCCTCTGCCTCAGTCAGCCCACATCATTTCCCCTGAAGTCCCTGATATACTGCTCGAGGGTGACAAGTGATAAATAAAACACACAAAGTGAACGTCTTTAGTTTGTAAACTCGTAAATACAGTAATAAGGTGTATAAAGTGTACAGTACAATATTTGGAAAATGCTTAAAATTAAGTACACCACACAGCATGCAAGGTACAAGTGACACCTCCAGTCCCCATCCATAATTCATCTCCTGACAGTGAAGACAATCAGGAGGATAATTCACTGTTCCTTGACAATGACCCTGAAGATAATGGGTAATGATTTTGAAGGATTTGCTTTGAAGAATCCTTCACCAAATGCTCAATGATGGTAAAGACTCGGCAAGGTGGTGGGGTAGTGTAGGATGAGCCAAGTGGGTCAGAATGGTTACGCAAGAAAATATATTTTTTTTATTATGAGTTTTATTGTGTCCAAGGGTTGCTTAAATTTTACTGTTATGCAGTAAATTATTTATAGTGGCATTTGAGGTAAGTTATGAGGTATATGGGATATTGCCTTGAGTTAGAAGGAACTGGTGGGGGTGAAGCAGGATGGTGGCCATGATGCTTTTCGTAAATGAAAATATCTTTTCTTAAGTGTTACATATGGCCATTATCGAGTCTAAACCTTGCTAAAATTATATTATGTTTTGCAACAAATTATTTTTATTGGCATTTTAGAAAAGCTAAGTGGCAAAAGGAGTATTGCCACAAGTTAAAAGGAACTGTTGGAGTGAATCAGGATGGAGGCCATGACACTTCGTGTATGAAAATATCTTCCTGTGTGTACAGTATTATATATGGCCATTATCAAGTCTAAACCTTACAAAAATTTTATTGTGTTATGCAGTTAAATATTTATAGTAGCATTTGAGAAAGGTTAAGAGGTAAATTGGACTTTGCCCGTAGTTAGAAGGAACTGGTGGGGTGAAGAAGGATTGTGTCCATAATGCTTTTCATGTATGAAAATATCTTAGCAGGGTGAAGTCCGTATGTCGCTTTTTTTGGAGTTTCACTTTTTTCAGAATGGCTTGGGCCCCAATTAGTCCATTCTAGTGAGGTTTTACTGTAACTGATGCATTTTATATCAGTTTACATACTGTAAGAGGAGCTGTGTCTGTGAAGTTAGTTTTTCAGACATACCAGTAACTAAAGAACTGTGTAAGGACATGTTTTCCCAAACATGGTATGCTTAGTTTTGTTTGTTTGTATAATTTACGCTGTTTGAAGTGTCGGCATATACGGTAGAGATGTGTAGGTTGTTTGTGTATCACCTGCAGAGTTACCATCTCAAATTCAGTGGTCCGAGGCACCAGTTGGTTTGACGGTTATGCATTATGGATAGGATCATATCGCCAAGAAGTTGTTAGAGATTTTTCAATCATATAATGGGACTGAGGTACAAACCAGTCACTGTAAAATATTCTGGATTAGAGTAGTTTAGCCTCAGACATGTACACCTTGCTAGAGGTAGTAAAGGACTGATTGTTGTTACTACTTTGCTTCTGTTTATATGTCCATTACATTAGTTTAAACTATTGCTGTAAAACCATTTAAAATTACCCTACTGTTGTCATAAAGACCATGGAAAACATACAGTTTATTATGGTTTAAAACAAATTGTCATAGTAGTATTTAGTGTTAACTTTGTATTAATTATTTATTTAAGGGTCATCTTGAAGCTGATGGTAACCAGAGTGATGAGGGCCAGAACAAGGAAGAGGTGGATAAGGAAGGTTACCTGGACTGTGATTCCCTGACTCCAAGCCTGTATATTGGGTCAGGAGATCGTCAAACTCCCTCCATTAGCTCAGCAGGAAGACAGCAGACAAGCCAGAGTTGCACCCCTACCCTGGTGCAACAGAAAAAACATAACAGTGCCCCTAGTCATTCACAAGTGGGAAAGAGCCAGACACAAAGCCACTTTTTGCAAAAGGGAAAGACCTTGAGCCCAGTTCACTCACAACAGGGGAGTGAGAACAGCTCCCCATCAGTGAGTAAAAACAACTCCCCATCAGAGGTTCAGTCCCAGTTTGGGGAATCCTTTCATACTCCAGCCCAAGACCATATTGACTTGTTTGCCTCTGATATCAAGCAGCTGAAGACATCAAGGCGAAGGTTGCAGCTTGGTGAAGAAGTGAATACACGTGATATTAGCCAGGAGGACCAGCCACAGCAGGAGGATGATAATTGCCAGGAAATAGTAATGGGGAGTCAAGAGAAAACTGGAAACAACTTGGTAGGTTCAGGACTGAAGGTGAATGCTCGGAGGCCCTTGAGGGAACAGTACAGCCCAGAACTTTCTTCACCAAACCATCAGTGCAGCCCGTCACCAAAATTTTCTCAGCAGCTGTTTTCAAGCTGTGGCAGTGATGGTAGCTGGCAAGCAATGCACGACCGGTTAGACTCGCTCATAGGCTCTTCGCCAGTCACCAGTCAACAGAACAGATCAGACAGAGTCTCTTCATACTCTCCCAAGACTAGAGGCATCAGCACAACTTTACATGAGGCCACAGTCACCAGCCCTTCTCAGAAAAAGGCTGAAACACCAAAACCAGGCTCAGTACTTATAGAAGACAGTAATGATACCGATGGAGTGGATGTGCTGCCTCCATCCCCAGAAGCATCTACAAGTTACCACAAAAAGTCACAGTTGCCTGACTCTCATGTTAATTCATGCTCAACTGATGATACTGTACAGTGTAGAAAATCTTTACAGCTGGCACATAAAATTGAAGATGATATAATGGCAGACACAAATTCTCAGGGTGTAAATTTCTCGCTCGGAACTGACTCATCTAAGGTTACTGGAGTAGACAAATATGATTCAGACTCAACAGATATTGAAGATGATTCTGCTGACAAGTACAAGTTAAAAAGGTTAAGATGTATTGATGTGTTTTGTCCTGATGTCAGTTCAGGTATTCCCATGACTAGACATGGAGTAGAGAGGCAAGAAAGTCCTGATAAAGCTTATATGAAGCACAGCAAGGAATCTCATGAAGAGTGTCAGGAGAGGATACTGAACTTAATAAATCAGGAAATGAAAGCCATTCTTGAATACCAAATACATAACATAAAAAAGAAATTGAAGTGGTCAGCCCCCATCACAGTAGACAGGAGACTGCGTGACACTCTTGATCGGCCAAAGCTAATGAACAAGAGGCAACAGGGAGCAGAGAAGGAGGGGAATGTTGAGCAGGAGCAGCCTCGGCGAGCCCTTAGACTGGCCCTGAAAGAACAGCGTGACACTCCCACCACCTGTGATGACTTGATGCCTGATCTGAGCCCAGCTGAAGATGGCTGGATTGATGTAAGCACCAGGAGACGGGGAAGAAGGAATGTTAGGCAACTGGGTCTCTCTCGGCTTTCTACCAAACAGCCCAGGGCATCCGTATCAACACCAAGGCCAGGGATCAAAAATGAAAACTCAAATCACCATAAGGAATTCTCCAAAGAGGGTATGACTGCAGATGATTTAGATGACTTTGAGATATTCCCAAGGCTGTCTATGCAAAGACCAAAGGAGACAGGAAAACATACTGATAAAGAAGGTAAAGAACATGTAAGCATATCTAATTCTTCAGTATCATCTTCATTTAGCAACAGTACAAACAAGAAATCCGTGAATGAAGACATCAGTATGGAAGTAATGGAAGCTGATCAGGTACCCAAGACAGAAGTAATAAATTTGGAAATAGCAGAAGAAGCAGCTGTCATTAATTCAAGACAGCTGAAGGAAAAGAAAGTCACTGAGAGCCAGACCAAGGCATCAGGAAAACGTGCCCCAAGAAAAACCTTCATGCTGCCATCAACTATTAGCAACAAGGAAACTAGCACTGACTTGCTTCTTGTAACTAAGAGTAGTGATATAGAGGAGACTTCTGTTGATGCGACAGAGAAGAGTTCCCCTCCCCAGCCATCAACATTATCTGCAGGGATAGGAGGTGAGGATATGGGAGCACTCACTCCAACAGGAACTAATAAATGGATGAGGACTCAGCCTGTTCAGTCTTCCAGTGGAAAGAAATTGAAAGCTCCAAATGTTGTGAGTTCATCGGAAATAAAAGAAGGAAATGAAGAGAACCCAGGAGCAGTAAACACTGATGACATATGTGTCCTGGAAGAAGACAGTATTAATGGCCCAAGTCTAGCCAAATATCCTAGACGAGAGGCAAGGAGAGGACGAGGGGGCCAACAAGAACCCATACGACCACCTCCTGTTAAGCTCAAGAAACCTGCCCAGAGACATAAAGGTTAGCTTATCACATTACTCATCCCTGTTTTTTTGTAGTATGATATTACTGGTAATCAGCCCACATAACTCATTTCTTCATGTATTGAACAGATTTTTGAAAAGCTATGTTGGCACAGTCTGCCAATATCATAATGTAATAGTTACTTTTATCACCTACTTTTCTATGTTGATACTAACCTTTTATGTTTTGTGGTTCCCTCAGATGTCAGGATAGAGGCAGCTACAGGTCCATCATCCAGCCAGGCACCAGAGCTTCAGACTAAGGTAATTGATTATATGGGAGATAGAGTGCTGAAGGTGATTGAAAACAGAATAGAGAAGAGTAGGGAGAATTTTAATACTCTATGGGGCCAGCCACGGGTAACTTTCCTATCCCGTTCCCAGGCCAGGGGTGAGTTTCCAACAAAATACTTGAGCATGTCTGGCGTGTTCACTGTACAGTATTGTGCCATGTATTTGAGCCATGAAAACTTACTAAAGAAAATGACATGACACCACATCATCAGCCTGGAGTCAGTTGGCCAACAGATGACACTTCGCTGCATCATTGGCCTAGAATAGTGTTAAGATGGAGTAACTGTAGGATAAATATTTACTATGCTGAAGAATATTATGCATTTCCTTTCCAGAATCACAACAGCCATGGAGCTGAGCGGATGAGTGTGAAAACAGATGAGGTTGAGGAAGAGATATCTTGTCCAATCTGTCAGCAGTATTTCCCCCAGAAGGAGATAGAGGTATGATTATTACTATTACTACCTGTTTGCATGGCCATGTGGAGTGTATGAGGTGTGAATGAGGAAAGCAAGAGGGTGGAAATAGTGAATATGTTCAAGAGTGTGAGACATGTCATGTGGCATTTTATGAAAGGGTGTAAAGTGATGGAATGGGAAGATGTGAAATCTGTAAGGTTGGGCATGAATGGATGAAGAAGATGCATGGAAGGAGTTGCTTTGTTGATGAATGAAGTGTGGCAGAGTGGAATGAGAGATTACAAGTGCATCAGCCTGAGATGTATGTATGTCAAGTTCACATTTGAGAAGGTGAAAGTGGCGTTGATTGTAGCATGTGCTCTTTGAGAGAGAGAGAGAAAGACAGGTTTTGGGATGAGCTGGATGAAGAAGTAAGAGAAGTGCCCAGGATTTATAAAGTGTTTGTAATGGATGATATGAATGGCAGAGAAGGCATTGGTTCTGTGATGGAGTACCAGGAGAGAATGACAATGGAAAGCAACTAAAGGACCTGTGTCAGGAAAGGAAGTTGTTCATTTGTAATTCTTACTTCAAACATGAAGATGCCCATAAATATACATGGCACAGACGGAATGGAGATTGTGTTGAAAGGAGCCTGATTGATTCACTGCTCATACAGAAATCAATACTGGAAAGTGTTGCTGATACGTAGGCAGTGAGAGGATGATGTGGAGGTTTGTCAGATCATACGATTGTGGTATGCAAGATCAAGCTGAGAGGATTGAGGTGGACCAAGAGAGAGAGGAGCAGTCAGGGAGAGAGACTGAAAGTTAAGAAGCTGAGGATTAAAGATATGACAGCTGAATGCAGGGCCAAAGTAGGGGAGGAGTTGGAATCAGTGAATTAAAATTCATTGGATCTGGAAACTTGTGGAATGCATATAGGAATTGCTTAGTTAGGAATGCTGAGATGATGTGTGATGTGGCAAGAGTAGCAATGAAGAAGAAAGGTATGGCATGGTGGGATGAAGAGGTTAAGAGAGTAGTGGAGGAAAAGAGGAAGTGGCTCGAGTGGATAAAGAACAGGGGTTCATTTGAAATAAGAACTGAATATATTGGATCAAGAAGCACATTAAGCAGCTAGTGAAAAGGAAAAAGGAGGAGGAAAATGATGATCTAGGGGAAAAAATGAATGCAAATTACTTTGAATATAGGAAGTTATTCTGGAAAGAGGTGTGGAAATGTAGAAGTGACATTGAAAAATATGAGAAAGTGTGAAGGATGTAAGTGGTAGATTATTAACCCTTGGGAATGAAGTAAGGACCAGATGGAAAGAATATTTTGAGTTTGATGAATGGGAATGGAGTGAGCAGAGCGGCTGTAAACATGATTCGGTTTTTGTGGGTGTGCAGAGAAGGATTGCAGTGCCAGGATATGTGACACTCGCAGAAGTGAAGAACACTATGAACCCCTGAAATATGGAGAAGCAGCTGGGGTTGATGACGGGTATGCAGAGATAATTAAGTGTAGTGGAGAGAGAAGAACGAAGTGCTTGTTGGAGATATGTAAGAAGGCATGGATGAGTGAAACTGTGCCAGCAGAGTGGGAAAAGTCTGTAATTGTACCCCTGTACAAAAATAAAGGTGAGTGAAGTGAGTACAAGAATTATCGTGTTAAAGGAGCCTGAATGATTACGTGCTTGTAGAGAGGTTGATGCTGGGAATGGTTGCTGATACGAGGGCCATGAGAGGACGATGTAGAGGTCTGTCAGATCATATGATTGTGGTATGCAAGAACAAGCTGACAGGAGTGAGGTGGACCAGGAGAGAGAGGAGCAGTCAGGGAGAGAAACTGAAAGTCGAGAAGCTGAGGATCAAAGAAATGTCAGATGAATACAGGACCAAAGAAATGGCAGATGAATACAGGACCAAAGTAGGGGAGGGGTTAGAATCAGTGAATTGGAATTAAATTGATCTGGATAGCCTGTGGATTGCATTTAAGGATTGCTTAGTTAGGAATGCTGAAGCAGTGTGTGGTATGGCAAAAGTAACAATGAAGCAGAAAGGTATGGCATGGTGGGATGAAGAGGTTAAGAGAGCTGTAGAGGAAAAGAGGAAGAAGTGGCTAGAGTGGTTACAGGACAGGGGTTCAGTTGAAATAAGAATTGAATATATTGAGAGCAAGAAGCACGTAAAGAGACGAGTGAAGAGGAAAAAGGGTAAATGATGATCTAGGAAGAAAAATGAATGCAAATTACTCTGAAAATAGGAAGTTCTGGAAATAAGTGTGGAAATGTAGAAGTGACAGTGGAAAGAAATGTGAAAGTGTGAAGGATGTAAGTGGTAGATTATTAACCCATGCAGATGAAGTAATAACCAGATGGAAAGAATATTTTAAAAGCCTGATAAAATGGAATAGAAAGAGCAGAGCCACTGTAAACTTAATTGGTTTTAAGAGCGTGCAGAGAGAGAATGCAGTGCCAGGATATGTGACACTCGCACAGGTGAAGAACACTGTGAACCGGCTGAAAAATGGGAGAGCAGCTGGGGTTGATGAGGTGTATGCAAAGATGATTAAGTGTAGTGGAGAGAGCGGAATGAAATGCTTGTTGATGTGTAAGAAGGCATAGATGAGTGAAACTGTGCCAGCAGAGTGGAAAAAAACAGTGATTGTACCCCTGTACAAAAATATAGGTGAGCGAAGTGAGTGCAGGAATTATCGTGGCATAAGTTTATTGAGTTTGGTAGGGAAGGTGTATGAAAGAATTACTGTATTATAGAGAAGGTAAGAGAGATATCAGAAGTCCTATTGAGTGGCTTCAGGAGTGGCAGAGGATGTGTGGATCAAATATTTACAGTAAGACAGATCATGAAGGCTTGTGAGAAGGACTATAAGGTGTTTATGGCATTTATGGATCTGAAAAAAGCATATGACAAAGTAGACAGAGAAGGATTGCGGAAGGTTTTGCGCTTGTCCCCCCCCCCAACTCTGGGCATAGGCTTCACAGCCTGCTGTCAAGGCCCAGCAGTCCTCCCACATACCATACACCACTACATGTCACCACTACGGTGCTAATACCCACTGTCCATATTGAATACATGCTAGGGCTGTCTTATACAGGACTGGTGTATTGGTATTAGTGGGGGTATTTTTACAACATGTTGGCGGGTCTTCTGGTAGATCAGTAAAGCCTTATTTAATGAAATTCAAATCCTTAAACTGCTCCCTGCCCCAGCAAGGATTTGAACCTGGGTCTGGCAGGACTGCAGGCCACCTCTCTACCAATTGAGCCACCGCCTAGCTGCTAGGTGCCGTCAGGTGTTTTTATGACAGTAGGGAGGCACGTGTAAGGGTAAATGGGCATCTAAGTGAATGGCTTACGATCATTGTGGGCGTGCGACAAGGTTGTGTGATGTCCCCATGGTTGTTCAAAATATATATATATATATATATATATATATATACAGTAGGCGCGGAAAGTATTGACGTTTTTTTGCCGACGTCATTCTTTTTTGCGTTAAGTGAAGTAGGGTCAGTACTACCCTCCCCTGTGATGCGAAATGAGCTGACGCTTTTTCAACGGAAGCTGGCAACCCTGCTTGATAGGTTTGGCACCACAGGAGCAGGCTCAGTAATGTTTGGGCAGCCACAGGAGGAGGATTGTCTCTGTGTGTGATGCACCACGAGGGCATGTTTTGACTCAAATAACACAGTTATTTGGTTACCTACCACATTCTCATCATGCCTAAAGTAACCACAAGCAAGGACAAACATGTGGAAGTGATTACTTTATACAAAGCTGGCCACAAACTCCCATTTA
>JAGKTI010011638.1:0-26013 GCA_018397915.1 Birgus latro | reverse complement strand
TACATTTAAGTTTAGTTCTTAATATAGAGTGAAATAAATACTGGGTATTGTTTAGAATTTACGTTTAAGTGTGAACTCAACCACTTCCACCACCTCCGTCTCCAAAACAAAACAAACTGCCAAAGAATCTACTGCCTCTAATGAAAGGTGTTACACTGAAGTCTATTATAGTGATTACATTTAAGTTTAGTTCTTAATATAGAGTGAAATAAATACTGGGTACTTTTTAGAATTTACGTTCAAGTGTGATCTCAACCACCTCCATCTCCAACACAAAACAAACTGCCAAAGAATCTACTGCCTCTGACAAAAGGCAAATTATGTGCACTGAATTCTTTCTTTTTTCTTTCTTTATTAATTTATACACTGTATATGCTCCTTTACTTTAGTGTTAAGAAGACAAGTGATAAGTACTGTTATTGCAATTTGGGGGGGTGAAAATCCATCTCCAACACACGTTACCAACAGTCTGTACTGCCTCTGAGAATGATTTTCTACCTATTAACCACTTCAGTACTGTGACGTCTATTTCTACTTTATTTACGCTTCCTCCAGCCGATTTTATGGCACTCAGGACTGGACTCACATACTGAAGGGGCTAACGAAGGCTGTACCAACCCTGTGCACTTCCACAGATCCAACCTACACTGACTAAAATTGTCTGGTGGTAGCAAGAACAAAATGAAAATACACCCAGCACTGAAGGGGTTTACTGTATATTAAATGCACTAAATTGTTTTTTGTCATAACTTATATAATTATATATGCTTCTTTAATTTAGTGTTGAAAGGACAAGTAATAGGTATTGTCTTAGCGATTTTTGGGGGTGAAAATTCGGTAATTTAGCAATTTTGGGGGGTGAAAATTCAGTAAGCCGGAAAAATCGGTAATTCGAACCAGGGTAGAGCCCCATATAGTTCGGCTTATGAAGGGTTTACTGTATAACCAAAAAACAGGAGCCATTTCGTTCAAAGCAACTGGCGTCAAATGGTAACGGGTGGGTGATATGTGCACAGACGCAGCCTGCTTTGAATGGTAACGAATGGGTGAAATTTGCATCACACCCATTAAATACGAAAGGGTTAAATACAGCAAAGAGTACAGTAGGCTAGGAATACAGTAAGTCAGAAATGCAGCAAAGGTAATACAATACAGAATACATCTCAGTTGTGTGCCTCCAGTATACCTATTCCACATATCCAGAATTTCAGGAGCACCATACATAGGTAATGTATGCTGCACCATCTGTTAGCAATATAAAGAATAATGTAAGTAAAAAAATTCAGTGAGGAATACAGCAGTGAATAATACAGTCTAGTGGCGATACATCAGCTTGTATACCAATATGATAATAATTTTAAGTGTCCAGCATTTCAGGGACACAACACAGGGACACTGTATCCTCACCAATTAACAAGAAACACAGTCTCTACAGAAGTTAAATATTTTCAAGAATAATTTTGTTTTGCCATACTCTTCTCATTAACATTCACTCCAGTTTGGTTGTGAAGTGTTCATGGCTGTATTAGTGAAAAAAAAAAAAAGCAATGTAAACATTTGCTTTAGCTTGGAGGTTTATAAATACCTGTACATCATTATGGCCTCACTAATGCCCAATTACAAGAACTGAGTGCACAAAAGTGTAAGCAAGCCCCTAATATTTGATGGCAACTTATAGAACACATGTAACGGTTAGGTGTGATCAGCCTGCATCCCACATTACTGAGTGCAGCCAGCCATGATGTAGAAAGGTCAGACATGTTTTATCATCACATGCTACAAAAATTATTGTTAAAATTTGGGGTTTGTGCACATGTCCGTGCTCTCGGCTTTAATACTGTAATACATCCCTAATTCCTCACTATATGTCACGTCTGCATGGGATCCATCCAACCCTTGTAACTCTGTAATGCCAGACAGCCCATTTCTGCATGGGATCCATCCAACCCTTGGAAGTCTGTACTGCCCAGCAGCCCATCAAAGAGAAATGAGAGACCATAATACAGTATCATAAACGAGAGCATGAAGCTGTGCGAACAAGCTCCCGATATTTTATGGTAATTTCTGGAGCAAAAAGTTAAACTACAACATTTCTGAGCCATCTGTATCACTACCAACTACACTCTGTAATGAGGGATGGAGATTTTTTTTTTTTTTAACCCCTATCTGCTGGGTAACGTCTATACAAGCATCAATCAGGGTGCTACGTGGCTGCCGGGAGGTGGCTATGCACGAGTGTCTTCCTGCCACCATTCGAACTGGCTGCCATTTCATCTCGGCACCAAAGGGTAAGGAGGGAGTCCCTCCATAGCACACAGGTGAGAGTCAGTCTGTCCTTTGCTTTTGCCAAGTGTATGACGATGTCTTCAGGTTCCAATTTGTCTGATTCCATCCTTGCTGTCTGTAGCCAATTGCATCAACCATCCCTGCCAAGCCTCTTTCCAAGGATACTAGAAATGGGCTCAGTGATAGTGCCATAAGGCATACCTTCGATGCAAGAGTGTCTAGTTTATCTAGTAGTGTAGAGGCTATCACAATGAGAGCAAAGTCATAGTCGGCATCGCTGGCAGACGCACAATCACGTCCTGCTCTCGTGCCGAAAATTAGTTCACTTCCTCACGTCATTATTCATCAATGCAACGACCTACAGACCTGGGTATACTTTCATTTACAAGAGAAAGAGTGGATGAGTAATATGGTCATTAATTTGTTTCCCTAAGTGCTATACTTTCTGAGATACTAAGGTTTGAAAACATGCTTTCCAGGAAATTGCCCGTAGTGAGGTGACGACTGTGATAAAAATAGTCCAGTGTTTGGGGGTTAAGGAAGAAGAAACCAAAGGCCAGAAGCCCAGAGATTGTTCCTTCCAAGAAAAAACAAAAACAATATAACAGAGAGACTAATTCAAGATCATTTCATATTGAATTGCCAGGACACACAGTTTGAATGACTGGAGATCACAAGCAGTAAGAAATACAGACAGAGGAAGATAGTTCCAGAGTTTATCTGTTGCATACATGAAGGGCTGGGAGTAACAGTTAACTCCTGCATTAAAGAGTTGGACAGAAAAGGGATGAGAGTTTGTTGCTAAACTGGTGCTATGCACACGCCATAGTGGTGGAGGGATGCAAGCAGACAGTTCAGTGACCACTGATGCAGCGACAGGAAAGAGATAAAGATGCAAAAGTGTGGCGATGAGACAGAGGTTGAAGGAAGTCAGTAAAAGGAGATTTAATGAGAAGAAAAGCCTGAGACTCCAAATTGTTGAGAAGAGCTGCATGTGGGGAATCTCCCCAAACATGAGAGTTGTACTTTACACAGGGGCGAATAGAACCCAAGTATGAAGTCAACAACTGTGCAGGGGTAAAGGAGACATGGAGTCAGCTTTGCAAACCTAATCTCTTGGAAGCAGATTCTACATGAGAGGTAATATGATCTTTCCATGACAAATCCGGAGGGATGAAACCCAAAGTATGTTTAAAAATGATGCAAGATTGAGTTGGATATTGTTAAAAATTAGAGGACACTCCTGCGGAAGATTTTGACAGGTGGGGACGTTCAGATCCCTCACTCGATATAGTGCCGCTCTGGGTGTCTGCCCTTTCCTCTTTTCCTTCCTTCCTCTTCTGTTATTCTTTCTTTCATTCTTTCCTCTTCCTTCTGCCTATGGGTAACTTTACATTCTCTATTCTGTCTTTCTTTCCTTTTCCTTCTGCCTATGTGTGACTCTACACTGTGTGACGAGCCAAAAGGTTTCCTCTATGCCAGGAAACCATTTACTACGCTGGGTGGTAACCATCCACCATTCAATCCTATGTCGCCCCATAAGGAGCATAGGAATCCGGAGCTAGGAAATTGGTCCTGACAAGATGAGAGTGGCTGGCCTCACTCATCCCTGAGTGGCATTATGTGAGCAATAAACCCCAACCACCCCTTGGATATAAACCTACGCAGGCTCAATCCGACTGGAGCACCTTAATTACCCACGAAACCACCAGGCGCCATAATTTGGTTATATGCTTACCACCCAGCATAGTATATGGTTTCCTGGTATTCAGGAAACCATTTGGCTTGTCACTCAGTGTAGAGTAACCCACTGCCAGAAGGAAGAGGAAAGAACGAAACAAAGAGAGACAGAAGAGGGAGTGTAAAGTCACCCACAGGTAGAAGACAGAGGAAAGAATGAAGGAAAGAAAGACAGAAGAGGAAGGATGGTAACCATACAACCAAATTATGGCACCTGGAGGTTTAGTGGGTAATTATGGTGCTCCAGTCAGATTAAGCCTGTGTAGGTTTATATCCAAGGGGTTGCTGGGGGTTTATTGCTCACGTAATGCCACTCAAGGATGAATGAGGTTGGTCACTCTCATCTCGAATGTCAGGACCAACATGCCTAGCCCCAGGCTCCTATGTTCATCATTGGGCAACACAGGATTGGATGATGGATGGATGGATGAAAGATGTATGAACTAAGTTTATGAAGCACTAAAAACTACATGATTACTTTTACCCCAATCAGAGATATAAGCCAAGTATGCCAGAGCCTCATTCCCTGTCTGTTGAAGTAGCTGCTGAGATGGACGCTCTGAGAACCGAACGGAAAGGTGAGTGGCGGAGTCATCAGTGTATGAGTAGGTAGGATTGAATGTACAACTTAGAAGGTCACTGATGAATAGAAGGAGGTTAGATGGTGATAGGACAGAACCCTGAGGAACACCACTATTGATGGCTCTAGGAGAAAAAGGTGGCTGTCTACAACAGCAGCTACAGAATGACCAGAAAGGAAGCTAGAGATGAAGGCAAAGATAGAAGGATAGAAACTGTAAGTGGGCAGTCTGGAAATTAAAGATTTATGCTATACTCGATCACAAGGCTTTGAGATGTCAAGTGCAATGGCAAAGCTTTCGCCAGAGTCATGAAAAAAGGATGATCATGAGTCTGAAAGGTAGGTAAGAAGATTGCCATTGGAGCATCCCTGGAGGGGTCCATACTAACAATCAGAGAGAAGGTTGTGATAGGAAAGCTGCTTTAAACTTCTTTTGTTAAGAATGTATTAAAAAAACTTTTCAAATACATGATATTAAACAACTGGACGATAGTCAGAGGGCTGGGAATGGTCACCCTTCACTGGGACAGGCTGAGTGAGAGCAAACCTCCAGCATGAAAGAAAGGTGCAAGCTGACAGATACAGGTGAAAGGGTTTGCCTAGGCAAGGTGTAAGAACAGAAGCACAGTTCCTGAGGAATACAGGAGGAACCCCAACAGGCCCATATATCGTGTTAGTACTGAGGCCAGTGATGGCAGAAAATACTGTATATCAATTGAAGATATTTTCATGTCAGCCACGGAGAAGTCAGAGGGGAGAAGTGATGAAGGAACAGCACCAGAACCATCTAAGGTGGATCTGGAGGAAAAAAAATCAGAGCAAAGAGTTCTGCTTTACCAGTAGATGAAACAGCTATAGAGCTATCAGGGTGCAAAAGAGAAGGGAAGGATGAAGAGGTAAAGTTATCAGAAAGGTTTTTTGTAGGGTGCCTGAAGAAGCGGGAGAAATTTGAGTTGGAGAGGTCAGAGGATTTAGTTCATTCATTCATCATCTAATCTAGTGCTGCCCCAGAAGTGTAGAAGCCCGGGGCTAGGCAAGTTGGTCCTGACATTTAAGTGAGAGTGACCAACCCCACTCATCCCTAAGTGGCATTACATGAGCAATAAAACCCAACCACCCCTTGGATATAAACCTGCATCAGCTCAATCCAATTGGAGTGCCTTAATTGCCCACTAAACCAACAGGTGCCAGCATGGTAAATGATTTCCTAGTACACAGGAAACCATTTGGCTTGTCACTCAATGTAGAGTCACCCGTAAACAGGAGGAGGAGGAGGAAAAGAATGAAGGAATGAAAGACAGAAGAGGAAGGATGCTAAGAAGGAAGAAGAGAGAGGGCAAGCACCTGAGAGCAGCACTACATCCAGTGGTTGGGGAGGATGCTCACCATCCACTCACTCAATGTAGCACTTAGTGCAAATGAAATTATTTTTAGCAGAGCTAATAATGGACTTAGCACGATTCTGGGCAGAAACATGAAAGAGATTCAGGGTGGATTGGCTCTGGTACCTTTTTTTTCTTCTTTTTTTTTTTTTAATGTGACGAAGAAGGAACCAAGGGCCATGGGCCCATAAACTGTTCCCTCCGAGAATAAACAAAAACAATACAAAAGAGCCAAATTCAAGATCCGTTCATTTCGAGATGCCAGGACCCACTGCGTTTGAAAGACTGGAGATCATAGGAAGTAGGAAATACAGACAGAGGAAGACAGTTCCAGAGTTGACCATTGACCTTGTTGTGGACAGCATTAGAATAAGCGTAATTAAACCAAGTGCTTTATTTGTGTTATTCACAGGATAAGAGAAAGGAATGTATGTTTCCATGCCCAAGGGAATAGACTCCATAATGTGCGGGGTACATTCAGATAGCTCTTGGCCAAGAAAGCACTGATCATTCCCGGGAAAATCAAATAAGTACTGCCTAAGGGCCTCCCAACCAGCAGCTCCAAAGTGCCACAGCTGCTGCTTTTTGGGATGGTCCACTGGCCTTACTGAAGCAATAGGACAGGTTAGGGTGATGAGGTTGTGATCGGAGGAGCCCAATGGAGAGAAATGATTAACAGCATAAGCAGAAAGATTAGTTGTAGGGAAGAAGTCAAGAATGTTGTAGCCCTCTCCCAGGTAGTCAGGGATATGGGAAGGGTGTTGTACAAACTGCTCTAGGTCATTAAGGATAGAAACAATGTATGGTAGGCTTCTTCACCAGGTGGATCAGTGAAGGGACAGAAGACCCAAAGGTAGTGGTGAACATTGAAATCCCCTACAATGGAGATTTCAAAGAAAGGAGAAATTGATAAGATGTGTTCCATCTTAGAAATATGATAGTCAAAGAGTTTTTAGGAGTCAGTACAATTAAAGCATAAGTAAACTGCACAGATATATCTAGACAGAGAATGACAGGATAGCTGAAGCCAGAGAGAACAGAATTCAGAAGATTCAAGTTCAGGAACACAACAGCAAGCTATGTTGTTGCATACATACACACAAGAGCCACCTTTGGCTTTGAAATGAGTATAGAGAAAGTAGGCAGATACAGCAACGGGTTAGCTATCAGTCATCTCAGACAGCTGAGTCTCTGTGAGGAAGAGAAGGTGAGAGTTAGAGGAGGAGAGGTGGTGTTCAACAGAGAAAAAGTTAGAGGAATGGCCACCAATGTCACAGAAAGGAAGTGAGTTAGACAGTGGTTCCAGGCATTTCGTTTGGTCGTCACCAGGACATGGGTGGATGGTGGAGGCTTTTATGCCCCCTCCCCTCCCCAGGGACTCTGAGGCTTCATGATGAGATGCCATTTAACAGAATTTTGAATAGGAAGTGTAGTGTGTAATGTGCATGTAGCTTGGTGTTCACAGTTAGAGGAACTTGAATTGGAAAGCATGCTGGCCTACTCTCTCTATTACTGAAACATTGAAAAAGTTCAGCAAAGGAAGATGATCAAAAGCTAGTCCTGAGGGTTGACCAAACGGGAGCTCCAACTCTCCCTGACATCAGCTTTCCATTCACCTTAGGAGTACAGTACTAACTCTGTTCGACTGGTGCTACAGTCTACTCCCTGTAATAATAACTGCATTTCGTAAATGGGACTTAAATGAATTAGTGTTGTGATGAGAAAGGGTAGGCTGATTTGGCCTTGAAATGTGGAGAGGATGGGCAATGACAGAAAGGTGTGAATGTTAAGGGTACAGTTGGAACAGGCAGACCAAAAAGGACCCAAGAATGACAGACTGGGTAGAGAGGCTTCTAGAGATCAGGCAGCATGGAGAGTCACCATTACGTGACCAAGGCCGATGCACGCACACATGCTGAAGCCTATATAAATGAAAAGAAACAAACCATAAAAAATTAGGACTTGCTTACACCTTTGTGTACTCAGTTTTGATAATATGGTCGTAAGACAGAGACAGGAGCAGTTACCTCGTCCTCCAGCATGGCTCTCTGATGTGCACTCCACTCCATATCTATCTCGTAGGTTTTGGTCATTGCTGACCCAAAGTCACACAGTTTGATGTGGCCTGATTCACTGATGAGCAGATTCTCGACTTTGAGGTCACGGTGGGTTATAGGAGGGTTCTGAGCCTGGCAGAGAGAGGAACAAAAACAGTAATTCAGACATTATCATCATCCCAACCCCTTTTACCCACCCAAAGATGTAGGATGAAAGGGAGAAGAGAGAAAAACATGACAGACGGAGAATAGTTATGTTAATCAAACATCAAAGCATCATCATCATCTTGACCTTCCCCACTCAAATATGAAGTCAGGTTTGGCTGAGAAAACAAAGAAAAATACGACAAAAGGGAGAATCAACGACAAACTTTAAAAAGTAAATTACTGCTGTCTTCAACCTATTCTAAACAACTTAGGAAATAATTTTTAACCCCTCAATGGCCACCAGTCGAACGATGCTTTACCGTAAATGTGCTGGTGATGTCATATTAGTGCGAGCTATGGAAAACTGCGATCAATTATGGGAAAGGAACGAAGGTCACTCGTATGTTTACCCAACTCAACTCATCCCAAGAACTCAGGCGGTCATTTTTTCCCACATGTTTTCGCCCATATGTTTACATGTGAATGGCACATCTGTGATAATTCTACATCTTCTGCATATCACAGTGAATCACAGGAAAGGGTTTAGCATCGACATTCATCATCATTATCATCATCATCCAGACCTCCTTTCCCACCTTACGGCAAGGAGATGAGTAGCAACATCCAAACAGCCAAAGGTTGCCCAAATCAATGGGCCACACTTCCATTCAATCATTATTCAAGCCCTTGAAATCCTGGATCCATCAGATAGGGGGGGGGGGGAATCACCATGTTCTGTAGCTTCACATATACCTATTTAATAGAGTCAATCCAAACGCTATCACGTTAAAAAGGGGTGCCAAATCCCTGGTTATGCGTATCTTCGCACAAAATTTATCCATCTAGCTCGGTCTCTTGTCAGTCCCTCAGCCTCACCAACTTCCATACCTCTCTTTCTCACACACTCATCCACCATATCCCTCAACCTTCTCCTTGGCCTACATTGCCTCCTCCCTCCTTCCTATATGCTCAGATATACCTTATCCACCACTCTATTTTCATCCATTCTCTCCACATGACCAAACCATTTCAGTACACTCTCTTCAATTCTCGTGTCAACAGACTTTCTCACTCCGCATCTTTCACAAATCACATTATTCTGTATCCTAGCCACTCTCTGTACTCCACATACAAAACTCAGCAGTCCCATCTCCACTGATCTTAGTCTTGACTTTTTTTTCATGCCACACCATAGTTTCACATCCAAAAGTTAAAGATGATACTAACACTCCTTCATGTAAGCCTCACACAGCTGCAACACTCAAGCCTCTGTTTCTCATCAAGGCCTTCATAACACCAGCTACTTTCCTTCCATGTGTCACTCTACTTTCCACTTCTTTTGAACATTTTCCTCTCTCTTCTATCAGTGTACCCAGGTATTTGAACTCTCTCACCAATTTCAGTCTCTCTCCATTCACTGTAACATCATACTGGGGGTCACCATCTCTCTCAATAACCATCACTTTACTCTTTTCTACATTTACTCCCAAGGCATGACACTCAAAGATATCAACAAAATTCTGCACTAGTCTACCAAGCTCTTGTATGGTACTTGCAAGTAGCACTGGATCATCAGCATACAACAAATTTGAGATATTCCATCCATCACCATTCCTTACCAACACCATCCTTTTCTCCATTACTCACATTTTTCCTTCTCTCATCACCCCTTCCATACATATATTGAACAACAACAGGGACATCATGCAACCTTGCCGCACGCCTACACTGATCATGAGCCATTCACTTAGCAACCCCCCCCAAAACTGCCAGGTGTGCCAGACGATTCTCTTTACAACAGTAAGGAAAAGAAATTGATTTCAGAACTATGAAGAATTGGTCCTACAGCCAGCCAGGGGAGTATGCAAATTTCTGAACCCCCGGTGACAGGGAGATTAATTAGAAGAACTAGATATAGCATCATTAACTCTTCCAGTACTTTCCTGAGTTGAATGAAACTGCGCATCTTGATGACACCTGATTCACTGGTAGGTAAATTCTCCATCTTGAGGTCTCCGTGCACTTTGGGAGGGTTGGGAGTCTTGCAGAGAGGGGAAGAGTAACATATACAGTAATCCCTCATTTATCTGGACATGCAGTATCTGGACCTGTTCCTTATCTGGATATTGGACCTTGGCTCTATTAAAGCATTATCCAAATTCACTTGCAATTATCAGGACACAGAAGTCCCCAAGAACTATGACTGGCCAGCTGACATGTCTCTCTAACTGTCAACACCAAACTACATGCAGAGTAACACTACACTTCCTTTCCAAAATCTGAAACAAAAATGGCGGCTAAATACCCCAAATGCCCCCACCATCCGCCCCTCTCCCAGTGACGACTCAATGAGCTGCCTGGAACCACTGTCTGACTCACTTTTTCATTTCTGCAACATTCATGGCCTTTCCTCTAACTTTCGCTCTGTTGAGCACCACCTCTCCTCCTCTAAACCTCACCTTCTCTTCCTAACTGAGACTCTGCTGTCTGAGGCAACTGATGACAAACCCTTTTCTATATCCTCCTACTTTCTCTATTCTCATTTCAAAGCCAAAGATGACTGTTCTGTCTATGTATGCAACGACTTATCTTGCTCTCGCGTTCAAGACCTTGATTCTTCTGAATTCTCTACTCACTGGCTTCGGCTTTCCTGTCATTCACTGACTAAATATATCTGCACTGTTTATTTATCTCCTAATTCTACTGACCATGAAAAATTCTTCAACTACCTAACTTCTACAATGGAACACTTTCTATCCAATTCTCCTTTCTCCGAAACCTCCATTCTGGGAGACATAAATGTTCACCACCAGCTTTGGCTCTCCTCTCCTTTCACTGATCCACCTGGTGAACAAGCCTACATCTTTTCTATCCTTAACCACTTAACCGCGGGCCGTCACTTACGTGATGCTCGGTGGCGATGGCTCGAGCCGTGGGGCGTCAGTTGGGTGCCACTGTTTTCTTTTTAAGCAGCCGGGGCTTTCAAAATATAAATAAACGGTATATGAAAAACTGTTGGAGAATCCTGAGTGCTATTCATATCACTCAGGTTAGTTTCGGTCAACATTTTTAAAAAATAAGTCAGAGCGTGAATTACCACCAGCTGGAAGTGCCAGGACTGCCTCACACAACCCAGCGGTTTAGGGGTTAATGACCTACAGCAGCTTGTACAGCACCCTACCCGTATCCCTGACTGCCTTGGAGAGAGCTTCAACATACTTGACCTCTTCCTTACAACTAATCCTTGAGCTTACACTGTCAATCTTTCCTCTCCGTTGCACTCCTCCGATTACAACCTTATTACCTTAACCTGTCCTATCACTCCAGTACAGCCTGCGGATCCTCCAAAGAAACGTCGACTGTGGCACTTTGGAGCTGTAGATTGGGAGGCCCTCAGGCAGTACTTCTTTGATTTTCTCTGGAACGATTATTGCTTCCATGGCCGGGAGCCATCTGAGTGTGCCTTGCGCATTACGGAGGTTATTCTCTCGGGCATGGAAGCATACATTCCCTTCTCATATCCTCTGACTAATGCAAGAAAGCCTTGGTTTAATCACACTTGTTCTCATGCTGGCCACAACAAGAAGAGGGCCTATAAAAGATACAGAGCCAACCCACCCCTGAATCACATCTTTTTTATGCCTGCCCAGAATCATGCTAAGTCTGTTCTTTGCTCTGCTAAAAATAATTTCATCCGTGCTAAATGCTCTCAACTCTCCAACTCGAATTCATCTTGATCCTTGTGGAACCTTGCCAAAAACCTTTCTAACAACTTTACCTTATCATCCTTCCCTCTTCTTTTCTACTCTGATGGCTCTGCAGCAATTTCTTCTACTGATAAAGCAGATAATTTCATTCAGACTTTCTCCTCCAATCCCCCTTAGACAATTCTGGTGCTGTTCCTCCTTCACTTCCCCCCTCTGACTTCCTCATGGCTGATATTAAAATATCTTCGGCTGATGTATTTTCTGCCATCACTGGCCTCAGTACTAACAAGGCATATGGGCCTGATGGAGTCCCTCCTGCTGTCCTCAAGAACTGTGCTTCCGTGCTTATACCCTGCCTAGCTAAACTCTGTCACCTTTGTCTATCAACCTGCACCTTTCCTTCTTACTGGAAGTTTGCTCTCATTCAGCCAATACCAAAGAAGGGTGACCATTCCCAACCCTCGATCATCCAACTGTTTTTACATCCTGAGTCTCAAAAGTTTTCGAGTTAATTCTTAACAGAAAAATTTTCAAGTATCTTTTCTATCACAACTTTCTTTCTGAGCATCAGTATGGGTTCCATCTGGGACATTCCACTGGTGATCTTCTCACCTATCATTCAGACTCCTGGTCATCATCCTTTTTGGACTTTGGTGAAAGCTTTGCCATTGCACTTGACATCTCAAAAGCTTTCGATCAAGTCTGGCATAAATCTTTTATTTCCAAACTGCCCTCCTATGGTTTCTATTCTATCTGTGCCTTCATCTATAGCTTCCTTTCTGGTCATTCTATAGCTGCTGTTGTAGACAGCCATCATTCTTCTCCTAGATTTATCAACAGTGGTGTTCCTCATGGCTCTGTCCCATCACTGACTTTCTTCCTTTTATTCATCAGTGACCTAAGCTGTACATCTAACCCTATCCACTCGTACACTGATGATTCCACCTTTCACCTTTCCATTCAGTTCCCGCAACATCCATCTCAGCAGTTACTTCAACAAACAAAGGATGAGGCTATGGCACACCTAATGTCTGATTTAGCTTGTATCACTGACTGGGGGAAAAGTAATCTTGTTGTTTATAATGCATCTAAAACTCAGTTCTTACACTTATCAACCCAACAAAATCTTCCACAGGAGTACCCACACGTTTCGTTTTGTTTTTGAAGGCTCCAACATGCTTGCATGCGTCGGCCTTGGTCACCTAATGGTGGCTCTCCACGCTGCTCGATCCCTGGCAGGCTCCCTGTTCAGTCCCTTAACCCTTAAGTCACACTTAATGACCTTGTCCCATGTCTTTCTCGGTCTACCCCTCCCAACCCCTCCCCGAATATTAACACCTCTCACCCTCTGTACCCAATTTTTTTTTTTTTTTTTTATGTGTCCGACTCTGGGCATAGGCTTTACAGCCTGCTATCAAGGCCCGGCCGTCCTCATACACCTCTACATGTCACCACTTCGGCGCTAACACCCACCGTCCATATTGAATACATGCTAGGGCTGTCTCATACAGGACTGGTGTATTGGTATTAGCGGGGTTATTTTTATGACATGTCGGCGGGTCTTCTGGTAGATCAGTAAAGCCTGATTTTAATGAAATTCAAATCCTTAAACTGTTCCCTGCCTCAGCGAGGATTCGAACCTGGGTCCCACGGGACTGCAAGCCAACTCTCTACCGATCGAGCTACCGCCTCCCCATTTAATTATCATCCCCCATCCTCTCCTCATGTCCAAACCACCTCAGCCTACCTCTCCTCATCACAACACCAATACACTCCAGTCCCATCCTACCTCTCAACTCTTCCATCGTAAACCCAGCCCCCCCAGGCCTTGCACATAGGGATGCACTGCACATCCACCTAATCATTGTCATTTCTGTACCATTAAACCTGCGAATATCCTCTTCCTTTACTGCCCAGGTCTCACTATCATACAGCATCACACTCCTAACACATGCTGCATACAAAGACCCCTTAGCACGTAAGGAGAGTCCTCTCAATGTCAGGAGAGGCAACAGCTCCCTGAACTGCTTCCAACCACTTCTCACCCTAGCAACCGAGGTAACTCCAGCCCCACCTCCGGCACATAACATGTCTCCCAAATAACAAAACTCCTCCACACACTCAAGAGACTCACATGCAAGTTCAACCCTCTCACGCCTAACAATCTCCACCTGCTCTCCCCGACACGCCGCACATATGAAATCAGCATCATCTCGCAGTCTACCTCTACATCTCTTGTAAACCCTTTTATCACAAACACTACACAAGATGGAATTACTTCCCACACCCTTGTGGCAAACTGCACATGGCCACTCTCCCTCTCCTCTGATTGTACCACCACCAACTCTAGATATCATCACTTTTGTTTTATCTGCATTTACCCTTAAGCCCACTAATGTTTAATAATGTCCAGCTCGGTCCTGCATCATCCTTGAACATGCTTGGGGTTTCATTAACTCGGGATTTGTCTTGGAAAGAACATATTATATCTCTTGTGAAATCTCCTTCCAAGAGATTAGGTGTGCTAAGCCGACTCCGAACCTTCTTTACCCCTGCACAATTTTTGACTTTATACAGGGGTTTTATTCACCCCTGTGTGGAGTACAACTCTCATTTGGGGGAGGCTCCCCACATACAGCTCTTCTCAATAGGGTGGAGTCAAAGGCTTTTCGTCTCATTAACTCTTGTCCTATTACTGACTCCCTCCAACCTCTGTTTCTTCGCCACACTGTTGCATCTTTATCTTTTTTCAATGGTCACTGTTCCTCTGAACTGTCTGCTTGCATCCCTCCACCTCTACAACTGGCACATAGCACCCATCTAGCAACAAACACTCATCCCTTTTCTGTCCAACTCTCTAATGCAAGAGTTAACCGTTACTCCCAGTCCTTCACTTATGCAAAAGGTCAACTCTGGAACTGTCTTCCTCTGTCTGTATTTCCTGCTTCCTATGATCTCCAGTCTTTTAAACGTAGTGTGTCCAGGCATCTCGAACTGAATGGATCTTGAATTTGGCTCTCTTTTGTATTGTTTTTTTTTTTCTTGGAAGGGACAGTTTATGGGCTTGTGGCCTTTGGTTCCTTCTTCCTTACATTAAAAAAAAAAAAAAAAAAAAATCAGTACCGCGGCCACTGGGCTCTAGTCGTGCGTGGGTAATAGGCCATAACCTACAACCTGAGCTGAAATGTCCGTCAAAGTTGCACGCTGGTCCGATCACTCTCTACGAACCTCCAGCACCCGAGAAATACCAACTGTAACCAAAAAAGTGGTGTCAAAATGTCAGCATGCATCCCCACCGAAGGTCCAAAGTCACACAGTCACTGGGATTAGCCACTCCCAAATGCCACTGCGTGTCTTACAGAGACCACTAGCCACAAGTTAGGTGAAAGCGTCCGTCTGCCTCGTGACAGAACGGTGAAAATCCTGCCCACAGCCTTGCTTCTGCCCCCCCTCCCGTCCCTCTTCCATATCCTCCCATGCTCCCTGCTTTCCTAACCAGGCCTCGTGCTGAAACCATTGACCTGCAATTTTTAAAAGATTCTGGCAATTATTTGAATGCTGTTGGTCGTACGAAAATTCCACAAAATCCATGAAAAAGCTCATGAAATTCTGCATCTAGACATATGCTTAACTCTTGCAAGGTGCAGGCAAAATTTTGCATTAGGATGGTGGAAAGTAATATGAACATAAGTTTTACTTTTGCACAACATTTATTCTCACTGCAGTTTTATTTCATTCATCAGTGTTCTGTGTTTTTAATAGCTTATCTCACAGTACAAACACCAGCGAAGATGACAGTATACAATCTATACCAATGTAATCAATTTCTGGTAGCATATTTGGCCTTTTTTTTTTTTTTTTGCCCCAAGAGCAGCTATCATTTGCCACAAAGATAACCGATCTTCCAACCGTTTTCTGTTTTTTTTTGGTGGATTTTTGTTGCTTTTCCATTGTTTTCTTGTTGTTTAGCATTAATATGGATATTCCTATGTGCATTCTGATGTCTCAATATGGCATAATGACCGGAAAACACTGACAAAATTTGGAAGGATACTGTACATATTGGCAGTTTTTTGTTTAAGTTTCTTTGCATGGTTTACTTGGTGTTAAGCATTAATTTGGATACTCCTATGTGTGTTCTGATGTCTAAATATGCCTGAATGACTGGAAAACACTGTCAATGTAAGCAGAGGCCTCTGACAGAGTATGTAGAGAGGTGGGCAATGAGAAAGCTTGGGATCGGGGAGTGGCTGGTTAGGGTTTTTATGGCCGTGTAAATGAGTGCTCACATTCAGGTAAGGGTGAATGGAGATTCGAGCGATGAATTTGCCATGAATGTTGGTCTGGATCAGGGGTCAGTCTTGAGCCTCTTATTGTTTATCAGGGTACTTGAAGTCCTCTCACATGACTTCAGAAATGGACTCTCGTGGCAGATGTTGCATGCTGATGATTTAGTGTTGGTTGCAGATAATGAAAGGGAGGATGAGGAAAGATTTTGGAGGTGGAGAGATGGTAAGGGGCATAACGGCTTAAGAGTCAATGCAGATAAAACAAAAGTGATGGTATCTAGGGTTGGGGATAGTACTGTCAAAGAAGAGGGTGAGTGGCCATGTGCGATTTGTCACCTGGGCATGGGAAGTAATTCCATCTTGTGCAGTGTTTGTGATAAGTAGGTTCATAAGAGAAGTAGTGGTACTACAGTGAAACCTCACTAGAAGTGACTAATTGGGGCCCAAGCCATTCCGAAATAAGCGAAACGCTGAAAAAAGCGACATATGGACTTCTCCCTGCTAAGATATCTTCATTCATGAAAAGCGTTATGGCCACAATCCTTCTTCACCCCACCAGTTCCTTCTAACGAGAGGCAAAATCCCATTTGCCTCTTAACCATTCTCAAATGCCACTATAAATAATTAATTGCATAGTGGCGGACTTTGGGGGGAGGCTAGACTGGGGTTCCGCCGGCATAGATCATGGGTCCGGGGCGAGATGGGGCTCGAACCTGTGCTAGAGGGTACAGAGCATTGCGGTTCCCAGGCTGCCGCTTCTGCTCAATAGAGAGGGGCCCGAACCTGGGAGTAGTGCCCCAGGAGGCTGCCCTATCAGTGGGTGTATAATGGCTGGGCAGTTGCAGTGCCAAGCCGCACTTGGAGGGTGTCCCTGCAGCTGTCCTGGCAGGGTGCCCCGAGGCCACTACGACAGCCACTGGTAAGCTGGTGGGCTAGGGGTCCCAGATCCATTGCCTGGACCTGGGTCTGTGCAATGGGTCAGGCCTTTGGATTGTTTACCCCCCTTTATCTTACCGACTATGAACTACAAAAACAAGCACCAAAGCAGGCCTGAGGACAGCAAATCACCCAGGGGGTTTAGGGTGGGTTCGTGGAATGTGGGAAGTTTGAGAGGAAGAGCGGGGGAAGTCGTTGAGGCATTCAGTAGGAGGTGGGTGGATGTGGCATGTTTGCAGGAAGTCCGGTACAGGGGTGGATCAGCCAGAAAGATTGTTGGAAGGATTGTTACTATAAGTTGTTTTGGCAGGGGGGAAATGACGGATATGGGGGTGTGGGTGTGTTGGTTGCAGAGAAATGGGTGGAATATGTCATGAATGTTATGAGAGTAAGTGACAGGATATTAGTAGTGAAAATTTTGATTGGGCAGAAAATGATTTCAGTTATATCGGCATATGCTCCACAGGTAGGATTGGATGACGCAGAGAAGGATAGATTTTGGGATGATTTAATACGTGTAGTAAGTGGTATGGGTGATGATGAGGTAGTGGTTCTGAGAGGGGATTTAAATGGTCATGTGGGTGAAGCAGCTCAAGGTTATGGGGGAGTCCATGGAGGATGTGCATATGGTGTGAGGAATGGGGAAGGGGAAAGAATACTCGAGTTTGGGGAGGCTATGGACATGATTGTGTGTAATACACATTTTAGGAAAAGAGTCAGCCGGTTGATTACGTACGAGTCCGGGGGAAATAGTAGTCAGATAGATTATTTTCTGGTCAGGAGGGTTGATAGGATATTAGTGAGGGATGTTAAAGTTATAGGAAGCGAGAAGTGTGTGCAGCAGCACAAACTGTTGATTTGTGACATGGTGCTTAAGGAACGAGTGATGAGAAGGAGGTCATACAGTAGGCGCGGAAAGTGTTGACGCCATCTTAAAAAAAGAAAACATTTTTGTGGTTAGCAAGGAGAAACAAATAAATTAACACTCACCATTGAATTTAGTATTTACTGGCATTCCCCTTCACCTTTATTATCTTCTTAAGGCGTCTGGGGAGACTGATGGCGTAGTTTTGCAGAACAGACGGACTAAAACTGCTCCATAGCTGCAGCCTCAAGTTTAGGCAAAGATGATGTGTCCATACTACGCAGCTGCCGCTTCATGTGCGCCCATAAATTCTCAATGGGATTGATATCTGGGCTGTTTCCGGGCCAATCTCGAATAAAGGGAACCTCACAGTCTGTTAGCCACTGTTTCACTGACTTTGCAACATGTGCAGGGGCAGAATCTTGCATAAATACTCTTGCCTTGGTTTTATCAAAAGAGTCACTTAAAACATCACATAAGAGCTCCAAATAATTGTTCTGGTTCACTTTTTCATTTGCAGGTAGAATTACCAACCTACCAACACCATAATATGTAAAGCAGCCCCAAGCCATGAGTGAGGCTGGGTATTTAACAAACTTGGAAGTGTACTTAGGATCCAGGGGGTCACTGCCTGGTTTGCGGTACACTCGTGATGAAGGGGTACCAGTGACAGTAAATGTTGACTCATCACTCCAAAGCACAGTTTTCCATTGCTCCTCACTCCAGGCAAGATATTTCTTACAAAAATATATTCTCTTTTTCTTCTGAAGTGCAGTTAGCAGTGGTTTTTTACGAGCAAAAAAAACTCCTGTAGCCCAGATCGTCATGCAACAGCTGCTGCACACTTCTGACAGACACATCTGCTAGCAACTGTGGGTTCTTTTCTTTTAAATCCCGTGCTGTTAGCCTTGGATCCTTGCTAACTTCCCTTGAGATCAGCTGACGGGTCCTGAAGGTTGTCTTACGAGGTCTCCCAGGCTTGGGAAGTGGAGTGGGAGGAATGGCCTCCCCACTGTCCTTGAACCGCTTCACCAGTCTCTGCACTGTCCTCAGTCTAACACCGTCTGATTTGCAATAAACTGGAGTTTGTGGCCAGCTTTGTATAAAGTAATCACTTCCACACGTTTGTCCTTGCTTGTGGTTACTTTAGGCATTTTGGTTACTTTAGGCATGATGAGAATGTGGTAGGTAACCAAATAACTGTGTTATTTGAGTCAAAACATGCCCTCGTAGTGCATCACACACAGAGACAATCCTCCTCCTGTGGCTGCCCAAACATTACTGAGCCTGCTCCTGTGGTGCCAAACCTATCAAGCAGGGTTGCCAGCTCCCGTTGAAAAAGCGTCAGCTCATTTCGCATCACAGGGGAGGGTAGTATTGACCCTACTTCACTTAACACGAAAAAGAATGAAGCCGGCAAAAAAACGTCAATACTTTCCGCGCCTACTGTATATACCTAGGAGGAAAATATGGAAGCTGGGAAACCAATCAGTAAGGGATGCCTTTTATAGTGAGATGAGGAGAGTGGTGGCTGAAAAGGAAGCCGTAGACAGAGGAGTTAATGAACAGTATAGAGCCCTTACGAACAACCTCTTGAGAGTTACCGATGCAATATGCAGTTGGACAAGAGGCCCACTAAGACATAAACTAACTTGGTGGTGGGATAAGGGTGTAGAAGCTGCAGTTAAGGAGAAAAGAAGGTTTTTCCGGGAATGGAAGAATGGTGGTAACAGGGAGGAGTACTTGGCTGCCAAGCGCAGGGCTAGAAGAGAGGTATACAGGGTGAAGTCTGAGTCACAGAGACTTTTACTTGATAATCTAAATCATGGAGAAAGGAAAAATATGATTTTTAGGGTGGCAAATCAGGTGAAGAGGGATAATCGGGACATTGTAGGTGAGCAGTGTGTGAAGAATGATGATGGAAGGGTAGTGGTGATAGTGAGGATATTAAAGATGCATGGAGAGAGCATTATAGCTGATTGTTGAATGAGGAGTTTGATTGGGATAGAGAAAGTTTGGAGCCAGCTGATCCAGTGTTTCGCCCTTGGCCTTTGATTGACGCTGCTACTGTGAGTCAGGCAATAGGCAGGATGCGGGTGGGGAAGGCGGCAGGTGTGTCCGGGATGACTGCCGAAATGTTGAAGGCCTCAGGAGATACTGGGGTGAGGTTAGTCACTGACCTGATAAATATGATTATATATGAGTGTGTTGTCCCAGATGATTGGCTGAAGAGTGTAATTGTAAATGTGTACAAAGGAAAGGGTGATGCCCTGGAAAGGGGAAATTACAAAGGTATAAAGCTCTTAGATCAGATAATGAAAGTATGGAGAGAGTTCTAGAAGGTATGATTAGAGAAAGAGTGAATATTGATGAGATGCAGTTTGGGTTTATGCCAGGCAGGGGGACCACTGATGCCATATTCAATGTTCGACAGCTTCAGGAAAAATATATTGGAAAGAAAGGGGAATTGTATTTTGTTTTTGTCGATCTGGAAAAGGCCTTTGACAGAGTCCCTAGAGAGGTGGTGAAGTGGGCAATGAGAAAGTTAGGGTTGGAAGAATGGCTGGTTAGGGTGGTTATGGCAATGTACATGGATGCTCGCATCCAGGTAAGAGTGAATGAAGCTTTGAGTGATGAGTTTTCCGTGAATGTTGGTGTGCATCAGGGGTCAGTTTTGAGTCCCTGAGTCCTGTTTATCATGGTGCTTGAAGCCCTCTCACTTGACTTCAGCGAGATGGCCTCCCATGGGAGATGTTGTATGCTGATGATTTGGTGTTGATTGCAGAGAATGAAAAGGAGGCGGAGGAAAGATTTAAGAAGTGGAGAGATGGTATGGCGTACAAGGGCTTAAGGGTAAATGCAGATAAAACAAAAGTGATGATATCTAGGGTTGGTGGCAGTACAATCAGAGGAGAGGGAGAGTGGCCATGTGCAGTTTGCCACAAGGGTGTGGGAAGTAATTCCATCTTGTGTAGTGTTTGTGATAAATGGGTGCACAAGAGATGTAGTGGTATTAGAGGTAGACTGCGAGATGATGCTGATTTCATGTGTGCAGCGAGTCGGGGAGAGCAGGTGGAGATTGTTAGGCGTGAGAGGGTTGAACTTGCAGGTGAGTCTCTTGAGTGTGTGGAGGAGTTTCGTTATTTGGGAGACATGTTATGTGCCGGAGGTGGGGCTGGAGTTAGCTCGGTTGCTAGGGTGAGAAGTGGTTGGAAGAAGTTCAGGGAGCTGTTGTCTCTTCTGACACTGAGAGGGCTCTCCCTCTGTATTTACCTATTTGTAGTACACAGGAATTCAGCTAAGCTCATATTGTCCTGTCTCCATATCTACATTTATCTAGTCTAGTTTTAAACACATGAATGTTTTTTGCCTGCACCACCTCTTTGTCCAAGTCCCCAATACTTGTGCTTCTGGCTGGGAAACTGAACCTTTTAAGATCATTAGGACATCTACTTTTCCTCAGCTTGAAGCAATGACCTCTTTTGCTTCCATCATCCAACACAAAAAGATCCTCTCAATCCACCCTTTTCAATTCTCTTACATTTCTAAATATTGTCATCAAGTCATCTCTTTCCCTTCTCTCACGCAGTGTTGATAACTTCAGTTTTTCCAACCTCTCCTCGTAGGTGAGTTCCCTTAAACAGGTATCATCCTCACTGCCATCCACTGAACCCTCTTTAGTTCATCAATATGCTTCTTCAAATGAGGTGACCATAGCACAGCCACATACTCTAGTCCTGGTCTTATCATGGTCACTATCAACTCCCTCAGCATTTCCTCGCCAATATAATTAAAAGCCACTCTCATGTTGGTCAGTAATCAATAAGTTCCTCCAATGATTTTGTTTATATGCTTTTCTGGTGAAAAGTCATCCTGAATAATCACTCCCAAGTCTTTCTCATCCTTTCTTTTACTAATTATCTCACTGCCCATTTTATATGTCCAGTGCAGTCTTTTTTCACTCATTCCATAAAATCCACTTTCCAAGTCTGGCTCCAGCTGTAGAGTCTGTCCAAGTCCTCTTTCTTACAACTATCAATACATTTAATATGTTTCATAATTTTAGCATCATCTGTGAACATAGTCATGTACCTATTCACACCCTCTGGCAAATCATTTACATATATATCAGAAACATTATTGGGGCCAAGACAGAACTCTGTGGTACTTCACTAGTCACATTTCTCCATTGAGAAACCTTGTCTCTTATCACTGTTCTCATCTGCCTTTGTATCACATAATCTCCCATCCACTTTAATAGTTTCCCATTACCCCTCTAAAAGTCTTCAACTTCCACAGCAGTCTGCAATAGGGCACCCTGTCAAATGCTTTCTTGAGATCAAGATGGACAATCTGCCCATCCCTCTCTCTCATGTATGATATCTACTACCTTACTGTAGAAACTTTATAGGTTAGTAACACATGATTTTCCTTCCCTAAAACCAAACTGTCTTGGTGTTATCACTTCATTTTCTTCTAAATGCTTCATCTGTCGTTTTCTAATAATTTTCTCTCATATTTTTCGAACAATTCTAGTAAGTGATACGGGTCTGTAATTGAGTGGATCTTCCCTGTCTCCCCCCTTGAAGATTGGCACAATTCTTGCTCTTTTCCAATCTTAGGTAACTGTCCATTTTCCAGCAAGGTCTTGAAGATGACATAAACTGGCCACACTAACTGGTCTGCACATTCCTTCAAGATCCATCCAGCCACACCATCTGGTCCCATTGCTTTTCTCATATCCAAATCCCTCATCAGCAGCAGCACTTCATTCACGTCAACTGTAATTTTTGCCATTCCCGTCAGCCTGGGTTCCATTTCAGGCTCTCTAAATTTCTTCTCTGACACATAGACTGATTGCAGCTTGTTCATTATTTCACACACTTCTTCTTCTCTTTCGTAAGTTTCATCTCCACCCCTCAATCATCTTATACTGTCCGTAACTTTCATTTTACCATTTACAAACCTATAAAATAGTTTTGTCTCTTTTTTACATTTAGTTACGATATCTTTTTCGCATTTCCTTTCTTCTTCTCTCTGCATCCTTACATATTCATTTGACCTGCTTGTACTCCTCCCAGACCCTTTCCCTATACCTTCTTCTCACTTTATTCCATGCTCCTTTTTTTGCCTCATGTGCCATTCTACATCTGTTGTTAAACCATTCTTTCTTCCTTTCCATAGCTGCAGAAAATTTTGAGACATATTTACTAATGCCTGTTTTATATACTTCTGTCAAAAACTCATATATCTCATCAACATTTGTGATCGTATTCATTTTACTCTATTCTACATTTTGGAAAAAGTTCCTCAGGGAAGCAAAGTCTGCCTTCCCATAATGGTATCTATTTCCTCTGTTTTTCATCTCTTTCTCCTTCCCTAACTCCCGCCACTTCCATCTCAATAACCAGATGATCACTTTTATCAATGGGGCTTGGTAGGTTATGTTCCTCACATCATTTGAGGCCTTGTGAATACTAAGTTGAGCCTTGATGGATCGTCATCACCCCAAATTCTTGTATTTTCTTTAATTAATTCATGGAGTGTGTGGTGAAATGCTGACGCATGGGGGAGAGATAGTAACAGAATGGATCTGGAAGGTGTGCAGATTGGCTTGGGAGGAAGGTAGAGTCCCGGAGGATTGGAAGTCAGGTATTATTATTCCTCTGTACAAAGGAAAAGGGGAAAAAGCAGTGTGTGGTAATCATAGGGGCATTTGCCTTCTCAGTGTAATAGGAAAAATATATGGTAGGATACTTATTAACAGAGTTAGGGAAATTACTGAGGAATTAGCTGGAGAAGAACAAGGAGGTTTTAGGAAGGGAAGAGGTTGTGTAGACCAGATATTCATTCTTAGATCCTTAGTGGAAAAGTTTCTAGAGAAGGGCAAGAAGTTGTATGCAGCCTTCATGGATCTGGAGAAAGCATATGACAGGGTGGATAGAAAAGGTTTGTGGAAGGTATTAAGAATATATGGAGTGGATGGGAAGTTGTTGAAGGCAGAGAAGAGTATGTATGAGGGTGCTAAGGATGCAGTGCGTGTGGATGGCAAACTGAGTGAATCATTCCATTTGAAGGTTGGATTGAAACAAGGATGTGTCATGTCTCCATGTTTGTTCAATCTGTACATGGATGGGGTTATAAAAGAGATACAAGGTCGGGCAGTGGATGTTGGAGTGGCCCTAGTGAGAGAGGGCAGTGTTTGGAAGCTCCCTATACTGTAGTTTGCAGATGATACTGTGTTGTTGAGCGAAGACAAAGGGGAGCTGCAAGGCTTGGTAGATGAGTTTGGGAGTGTGTGTAAGAAACGGACGGAATCTAAAGGTGAATGTAGGGAAGAGTAAAGTGATGGTCTAAGAGAGAAGTGAAGCCAGTGTGAGACTGGATGGGAAGGATATGGAGAATGTGAGTGAATTTAAGTACTTGGGCAGTATGATGAGTAAGGATGGAAGTCTAGAGGTTGAAGTGCTCGAAAGGGTGCAGCAGGGATGGAAGGTTGCTGGTTCGTTGAAAGCAGTGATAAGAAACAGGGTGGTGAGCATGGAAGCGAAAAAGTTGTTACATGACAGTATTGTGATACCAACTCTAACATATGGAAGTGAAGCTTGGACCCTGTTGGAAGGACAGAAGGCAAGAGTGAGAGCAGTGGAAATGAGTTATTTGAGAGGAGCATGTGGAGTCACATGGAGAGACAGACTAACAAATGAGGAAGTGAAGGAGTGTTGTGGTGTGGTTGAGGACGTGATGGGAAGCGTTAGGAGAAACACGTTAAGGTGGTTTGGGCATGTGGGGAGGATGGAGAGTGAAAGACTGACGAGGAGAGTGTATGTGAGTGAGGTGGAGGGGGCGAGAGGGAGGAGGAGGCCGAGGATGAGATGGAGGGATGGAGTGGAGAGGTATATGAGAGAAGTGGGTGTGAGTTGGGAGTGTGGTAGTGAAATGGCAGGGGACAGAGTGACATGGAGGCGATTTGTTTGTGGCCACCCCGTGCGGGATTGAGGCATCTGGCAATAAATAGATAGATAGATACTGTAGTTTAATAATGGATTCTCGTATTAACTGTTCATAATCTTCTTTAGTCCATGCCCTAGTTTTGGGGGGCATATAAAATACTATTACAGCTACTTTTTCTCCATAACTGTCCTCTATTTTAATTTCCAAAAGTTCAGCCATGGTATTTTCAATTTCTATATTTTTTGCTCTTAGGTCATAATGGGTTAAAATCATTATACCTTCCCCAAACTTGCTTTCTCTATCCTTCCTCCGAATATTATAATTGTTCCATCCAAATAATTTTGTATCAACATCTCGGGGCAATTTAGTCTCCACCAAGCAAACAATTTCAGGTTTATTTTCATTTATATATTCTCAACCTTTGAGTTTGTGTGTGTGTGTGTGTGTGTGTGTGTGTGTAATTCACCGAGTCGGTCAGGATCACTTGATGGTCATGATCATCAGCTTTTTACTCTTCCTGAAGGGAGCTGAGAGCTCATATAGTCTGATCTAAGGGCAAGGTTGTGCTAAGGGATCTTTGTATGTGGCATGTGTTAGGAGTGTAATGCTGTATGGTAGTGAGACCTGGGCAGTAAAGGAAGAAGATATTCACAGGCTCAGAGGTACAGATATGGTAATGATTACCGGTAGGCGGATGTGCAATGCATTCTTGAGTGGAACGCCTGGGGGTGCTCGGTTTATGATGTAAGAATTGAGGAGTAGGATGGGACTGGAATGTACTGGTGTTGTGATGAGGAGAGGTAGATGAGATGATTTGGGCATGTGGAAAGGATGGAGGATCATAATTGGGTGCAGAAAGTGAGAAGTGTTAATGGTGAGGGTAGGGTAATGAGAGGTATACTGAAAAAGAACTGGGGACGAGGTCATTGAGTGTGAACTCAGGGTTAAGGGACTAAAAGGAAAGATATACATGGCGAGAATGAGAAGGGTGGGTGGTGAACTAAATGAACGGAAGGCAATGATTGTGTGTGTGTGTGTGTGTGTGTGTGTGTGTGTGTGTGTGTGTGTGT